>CACVCL010017541.1:0-158149 GCA_902729485.2 Mus minutoides
TTGAAGACCCCTTCAGCTCCTTGGGTACTTTCTCTAGCTCCTTCTTCCTTGGGAACCCTGTGTTCCATCTAATAGCTGACCGTGAGCTTCCACCTCCATGTTTGCCAGGCATTGGTATATTTTCCCCTGAGACCGCTATATCCGGGCCCTTTCAGCACCATCTTGCTGGCATATGCTATAGTGTCTATGTTTGGTGACTTATTGTGGGATGGATCCCTGGCACAGGCTGCCTTTTTATTTGTGTGCTGAAACATTAACATAGTATACACACACACATGCACACACACACACACACACACACACACACACGCACACACATATCATACGTCACACACATACATGCACAAAATTTGGAAGATATAAACAGATAAGTCTGTCTTTATATTTATAAGCCTTTCCGAATTATCTGAAATCTGTATAATGATTTTGGGTTGATTTGCTAATATAGTTATTAAAAATCTCTCAAAAGGCTCTGATCGTTCCAGACACAAATTAACAGATCTCAATCTTCTTTGTTCTTTTTTTTTCAAGCCCCAAACACTTGGATATGCTCCAATTTCGATTAACAGTCAGCTCAAGAAAGAACTTTGCTCTGCTTTGATTTTCCCTTTTAAGGAGAGATTTTTATTATTCATACCCAGCCAACTAGGAGGGAGAAAAGAATAAAGGAGAAGATGATTAGGTTGATGGCAGGCTCCATGATAATAATTATAACAATCCACTTAACACTGGGACTGCATCTCCAGTCTTCAAAGCTGCCTCCGATATTATCTAATTAAGGAAAGTGAGGAGGACGATGAGGAGAGTGAGATTTAATCTCTGAAGCATGAGGGAGCCTTTAGATAAGGAGGAGATGCAGACAACAGACAGGCAGTAACAGGGCCACTAAGTGAGAAACTGCAGGGTCAGATATATCTTAATTTCATGGAGGTTTTTCAGGGCTGGACTGAAAAGACAGAAAAGCAAGGCAAAAAGAAAGCAGACAAAGGAGACTGCTGGAAAATAATAAGACTGTGATCCCGCCCCTCTGCCCCCCCACCCCCACTCAAGCAAGCTTCCTGTCAGAGTATACCTGATTTCTGTGACTGCAGGACCCAGTGAAACAGCAACAGCTCAAAGCACTGGGCCTGCTGCTAATGAACCTGACAGCAGTTATCTCTGTAACAGAGGAAAGGCATCAAGCATTGAATCACAGCCCTTACAGGGAACAGGGGCACATGAGAGGCTCTGAAAGACAGGCCCTCACATCCTGAAAGAAAGCCATTCCTTAGCAGTGAAACCAATAAAATGAACAATACAGATTTCAGCCTCTGTGGTTCCCGACTGATCCAGTCCCTATTAATCCTGGTCCTGGTACATTTGTTCACTCTATTGCTTGCCCCAAATTGCCTCACTCTAAAAACCTACAGTACTTACTCCAGTTCAGCATGATCAGTGATAAAAAGGCTCTTCACATTCCACCCCAGAATTTACAATCCATCTCACATTAGAGACCATCTATCTGTGTAGGTAAGAAGAGAGCAGTAAGAAGTGTGTATAGCAGTGGCCAAGTGCTGGAGATTTAAACTCTCAAGGAGGGTTCCTGCTCTCCTCCATAGTAGACTGGGTAGAGATCTCTCCAAATGTGTCAGTTTCCATAAGCTCACAGGACTTGCTCTTCTCCCAGTCAGTTTAAAGCTGTGATACATTACAGCTGCTCTCACCAAGTGTCTCAGCACCTGTTCTCTCTTCCACATTCGAACCTACAGGGACGAGCCAGCTGCCTGTTTCTATGAGCTTTCTGGCACCATGGTGGATGAGACGTGTAAGAAGCCAGGTGCAGAAAAGTTGCATGGAATGAACACACCTGAACACTTTTGGCAAAAATTGCAAGTTAGATTTGAGAGCACCTTTATGAAAAACATCACTGCATTTCTGACATTTGACTTGCGACAGCCGTGGCAGGGGAAGTGACGGTCGGGAGATGACCAGCATGTAATCAATACCAGGCATATTCAGCAGTGCTTATGAATTAAATATAAAGGGCTTACATTTAACAAAATGCCCTGCTGGGCTTTCAAAGGCTTTTTATCATTCTAAGCACAACTTATGCTCCCTTCTTTCCTCCCTCTTGCCTTTTCCATTTTTCTTTCCTTTCCTCATCCTTTCTCCCTCCCATCTTTCCTTTATTTATCACTTCCTTTGGATATTTAACCATTTCTCACATGCATAACTCCTGAAATACTTTGACACATTGGGCCATTAGAGAATCCATCAATCACCCACTTTGCTTGCCTGCTCTGATCTTTCCCCATCTTCCATCCAGGTGTATATGAAATATCTGTGAGCTAAAAAACTAATTTTGTTATTTGTTAAAGTAAACTGGCATGATAAAATACCCACAAATTATTTGTGAGCTAGAGATTGGTACTGTGTGCTCTAGAAATTTAGGTAGGTGAACCCAACATATCTCCTTGAGTGCCTGAGGGTTGGCTACAGTCAACAGAAGAAGCACCTGCTTTCAAAACTTGTTGTTTTAGTTTCCTAGGGCTGCCATAACAAATATTCACAAAGTGAGAGGTGTCAAACAATGGAAATTTATTCTGTGACAATCCTAGGGGTCAGATACCAGAAGTCAGTTGCACCAGGGAGAATCTGTTCCATGTATCTCAGAGCTCTGAGGCAGCCGGAATGTCAATCATATTACTTGGCTTGGAGATGCATCATCCAGTCGGTCTTCACATGGCCTCCCTGGTGTCTAATGTATTCTCCTGTTCTAAATCTTATACAAAAAGATCTTCATAGGATAGATTCAGAGCATACTATAAATCTAAGAAGCTCTTATTTGGAGAGCTTTAAAATAACCATACCTATAAAGACCTTATTTGCAAATAAAGTTTTATTCACAGGGTTAGGTCCTAGACATATCTTCTGGTGGCCAACACACAACCCACTATATCAGTGGTTGCTCTGTTCTCCATCAAAGCACCAATGCTGAGATTTAAAAACAGTAACAACTCCATCCCTGTGCTTTTTCTAGCTTCTAGATCTTAAACCCTGTAGCTCCTGGGTCCTTCAAGTTCAGTAACCATCACCAGCTGAGTGCTTCTCCCATCAAAGCTCTCTATCCCAGCTTTTGACATTATGTTTGTTTCTGGCTCTACTCCTCTCACAACCCCTTTGATTTTTAATATGATCACTTTGGGCTCACCCTGCCAATGTAGCACTTTTAGTCCTATTTAAATTCCACAATCAATCTAAATTCTCCTCTCCTGAATCAGGCAACTACCTATAGGGTCTAGGGATTAAGATTTAGAAATCACTTTTCACTGTTCTGCTTGAGGTAGTATAGGTATTTTGTTCTCAATCTGGAATAAATACAAATATACAAATGCACACAGCTGTCCTTTCCAACACATTAAAAAATCTTCCGGAAGCGGGAAGCATGAGGCACCTTCCCAAAGGGTGGGTGAGAGGGGTGGGAGAAAGAAAAATTACTCTGTTGGATTCCCTGGGTGTAGCCATTTATAAGGGGAACGAATCTCCTCTCAATATTATTATTGAAGAATTTTCTTCTATTTGCTTAAAGCTTTTGTTTCCATTCTCTCATTTACATATCAAAGGTCCTGTTCACATGTGTGTTCGTGCATATGCAATGGTATCCATTCATATATGTGCAGGATGACTTAGGATGAATAGAATTCATCTAGAAGCTATAGCTTCAACTTTTGATGTAACATGTTTGGATTGCTTGAATATTGCACTACAAGCTTATACTTCTGTCATTTTAAAGATGCACCATAAAATGTAAGTTTCTGCAAGGCTCCAAGGCCTAAATAAGCAGTAGTGGAAGGCCCCAAATTTTCTCTCTTGCTTGGTACTTTTAAATAGTACACAAATCCACTCAAAAGGCAATAATTAGAAGTTGCTTCTTGGGACTAGCGAGATGGCTCTGCGGGTAAGAGCACTGACTGCTCTTCCGAAGGTCTTGAGTTCAAATCCCAGCAACCACATGGTGGTTTACAACCACCTGTAATGATGTCTGACACCCTTTTCTGGTGCATCTGAATATAGCTACAATATACTTATTTATAATAATAAATAAATCTTTAAAAAAAAAAGAGAGAGAAGAAGTTGCCTCTTGGTTCTGATGACATGTTTTATCCTTTAGGAAAAGCTATTTAGATGGTGCCATGGATGATAAAAGGTCCATCCTCAGAGACAACCAAAGGACTGGCTGGCTCATTTCTGTTGACCAAGCCCTCAAGGCATTCTGGAAAGCATAGGTTTCCCTTACTTCTCTTTCTTGTGTCTGTGGACTATAAATACTCACATCATAGGGATATGACTTGAAAGAAAAGGAGCAAAAAATATGCCTGCCTTTCTCTTAGCAAAACAAAGGCATGAAAGAGCCTGTACTCTAATGGTACTAGGACAAGAGAAGAGTATGTTGAACCCTCACAATGGAGAGTGCTAAGGAATTCCCCTGCTGGACTGAGAACAACGGGTTGCCCTACATGGATCTAAATGCCTTCTTTCCTTTCTTATAATGCCTTGTGCAAAGAGTCCCATCAACTTGCAAGGGGCATGTTGATGCTACTTCCTTGGAAAAGGACATCTGTGTGCCTGAGAAAAGAGGAGGGGCTTCTGGAGTCACCCTAGAGCCTGTCACCTGCAATAGATAGTCCATGACTCTCACTGTCCAAAGGGAATAAGAATCATTATCCAACAGCTAAGTAATCATCTGCACTCTCTCTTAAGGACCAGAACCCAAAGACCTTGAGTTGAACTCAAAAACCACATTTTAACAGGTAAGAAACCAAATGAAGCAGGCGCTCACACTTGCACAGGAATGCTAGCCACCACTTTCTGCTCCATCATCTATGTTCAGACTTTGGAGCAGAAATGTAGGTGGCCTTACAGGTTCCCACTCTTTCCTGGGGTCTCAAGAATACAGAACTGTTATGGGTGCCTATAAATGAGGAACTATTACCCATAATGAGTTAAAATATAAAGAATCCCATAATATGTTACAAGAATCAACAAAATCTATACTTGTCTAGTAAAACGCAATCAATCTCCCTAATATGTTAAATTCACTGAGCTGTGGATAATTATTCAAATTTCAGAGAAAGAAAGAATCACGCTGTACTGATGGTTTGGATTGTATAAACCCATGGCATTAGGCTGCCTATTCCTTGGATTCCTGCTGAGGTAGTCTTACTCTAGCAAAACAGCTCATTCAAACTTCTGCTTTAAGTGCAGGGTTGGAGGTTCAGAAAGATGCCTTCCTAAACCAAGTCTTTGAGGATGTTAGTCATATGTATTTGTCTATATTTGAGCTGGCCATGACCCAACTAAAGACCTAATAAAGCAGAGCATGGTTTTAAATTCTCCATTGTTCTCTGTAGCCCACACCTTTAATCCCAGCACTCCAGAGGCAAAGACAGGTGGTCTCTTGGTTTGAGGCCAGCCTGGTCTTCAGAGATAGTTCCAAGATAACACAGTCTTAACTACCCTCACCCCAAAAGGAACCTGGAAACCCAAAGAATGAGTAGAAACAGCACACAATGACAGGTAACACAGTGGCAAGAGACTTGGGGTCAGGGGTCAAACCAAGGTCCTACAGTGGCAAGAGACATGGGTTCAAACCAAGGTCCTGCTTCTTTCAACAAGGCAACCTTGCAAACATTTATGAGACTACTTGGTGCCCTGCTACCTAAGGTGTCACATTTGACTTTTTACTATCTTTAATTATTTTCTCATTTTTTCTCTTTGCTCTTTCTTCCTCACTGCTATACTCTCACGAGCAACTTCACTCTTAAATATGTGGCCAAAAGAAAGAGCATTCTATGTATTTTAGTGTCTATAGTACAAATGACAATATTTTTAGTGAGCTGGTAAAAGGAAGCAAAGAAGGAGAAAACATATAAAAGGTGGGGAGAGAAATAGAAAGGGGAGAAAGATTACAAAGAGAAGAAATCAAGGAGGGAATAAAAATCTCACTTCACATACTAGTAATAGAAACTAAATGAGATAGTCCATGTAAAAACTGATTCATAATGTATTTGTCAGAAAAAAAAAAAGGTCCTGTCAATAAAAAAACCTTTCAGGAAAAGAATGTCATCGACATTTTGGCATTTTTTTTAACTTGATATTAAATTGTGTGTTTAAAAATGTCTTTTCCCTGTTTCCCGAAAACTGTGTTACTTGAGGAAATCAATTCAGTAGGAACTTACAAAATGAATGCTAAGTTTTTATTCATGTTTTTGAGCAAACAGATTTTTTAGTATTGCCCCTAAAGTTTGTGAGATTATTAAATCTGAAAGTATTTTTCCACATCCCCAAAGAAGAGAGCATCAAGAGAGTTTGAAGCCCATGTGTGTGCTAGGTGTGTTTTCACAGAAAAGAGGTATGTACAGAGAATACAGAACCTGAAAGGCCCATAGACACTTGCTGGGATGCTGGAGGGGATATTTGTGAAGACTGTTTAGATGTGAGAGCCCGTTTCAGCTAAAGCACTGGGAATAGTCTTTTTCAGTTAGTTTTTTACAAACATCTGAAGTGCACTACATACTCTTCTTGGCACCAACCACAACCTGGCCAGGACTTCTGCATCCCTTCCACTCTCTAACCCTCTTCCTAAAAGCCTGTTAAGGCAGCAAGTGCTTCCACCTACAGGGTAAATACAGCCAGGGGAGAGGATGTCACAGAAAATTAGAGACCAGTCCCATTTTATGACAATCCTAAAACCACTGTGATCTTTTTGCTGCCTACTACTTTCTAAGAGTGACAAGTTTCTTTTTCACAGATAAAGCTAAGGATTACAGCTGTTTCATCCTCCATTTGTCACAAATATTCACTGCTCTCTTTCCCCCTCAGACTAGAGAACAAGTGGCCCAAGTTAGATCAATAAGGAAGATTGTATTTCATTCTCTGGTCATGGTATTTAGTCATAAAGAGGTAAGGACTATTCTTTCATCCAGGTCAATCGTGCTCCTTGTTTAGGAAGCAGTTCTCTTGGTTGAGTGGTAGTTCTACCATCCATTTTTATTTTATGGTAGCATCTCATAGCCTGTCTTCTCAGTCACTGAGGTTACCTACATAGTGGTGTTGATGCCTACTGAATTGTTGGGAATGGTTATGTGCATTTCTCACAGCATATATTGCTGTGATATATATACAAATATATATAATGTCTGAGGAAGTATATTTTTAATCTTCTAATGACTTTGTAGCTGGCAAGATGGCTCAATAGATGTGCTTTCTGTGAAAGCAAAGGGACGTGGGTTCAGAACCCAAGAACTCAGACAGTGTTCAACCTGGTGGTATAACTGTGTAATCTCATTGTTCTGTGCTGAAATGTGAGATGGAGCCAGAATAATCCCTGGGGTCTCATGAGCAAGCTGTCCTGATGTGTGCAGCAGCAAAGAAGACACCCTAGACAAGCTGGAAAGGAATCTTCAACAGCCCAAATTGTCTGGCCTCCATAAGAACACCAGGGTACATGTATCTGTGTCATATGAACATTCTCATGCATGCTCGTATACACACAGAATTTTAAAATTATGTTTTTCTTTTTCAGTTATAGTGGAAATTTACTAATGTCTAGATGGGTCTCTGTTGAAAACTAAATATGTAATGTTAATATCTGTTGTGTTTTATATTTCTATTGTATTTTAGTTAGTTTATTTTGTGTGTCACAGGATGTGTGTGGTGGCCAGAGGATAATGCATGATGTCAGTTCTTCCTTTCCACTATATGGTTGCCAAATGTGGAACTCAGGTTGTCCAGCTCAGTGGAAGCTACCTTTACCTACAGAGACATCTTGCTGACCTAGGTGTTGTATTTTAAGGGCGGGTTTTATAATCTAAGGAGCAGAGTAACTTGAAAGTTAACAAGATAAACAGATTTCTCCAGTGCATGACTTCTCTGGGTCTTCTCTGGTAGAGACCTGAGTGATGCCATTGGTAACTAGAGTCTCCTTTGAGAAACATTAGCTGAGATTGTTATTTCTCAAAATGTCACTTTGGGGCCACTGGCCTAATTTGCACAGTAGGTGGAGACTAAGGAACTTGTCTCCAAATATGAGGCAAGGACATTAAGGGGCTTTGTAGCATGCAACTGATCAATACCAGAGGTTCCCGTGTGAATGTGTACACTGACGAGAGGCAGAAATGGAACACTTGGAACTGACCTGTATGTTTTCANAAACAATCAGTGAATGAAGATTATTAACAAGATTAAAATGTCATCTGTTTGTGTGTTTGTTACTTTGGTAGTTTGGGCAGGTACTTTGCTCTTCAACACCCTTTAATCCATTAGAAACCATGTTTTAAATGGTTTATGCTATAAAATGTTACAGTAGCAGAAAGTATAAATGAAAAATAACAAAACTAGAATAGATGACCAAACTCTATTTTAAAATTGTGTCTTACTACAAAGCAATAAGCTAGAAAGTAACTCATCCTACAAAGCAATAAACTAGAAAGTAACTCATCCTACAAGAGGGTTTGAGATTAAAATTCTGAATAGAACATTATTGTTGCTTTCAGTTCAAAATGACCAATTTATATTGCACCATTATGAGAAAGTCCACACTATTTTTTCAATGTTTGAGCTACTCAGTTTTCAAGAGAACAGAAGGAAGCACAGACTCAGAGCAAATGTTTGCAAAAGACATTTCAAAAAAATAGATACATGTATCTGAAGTCTTCTTCCACTCCACTGAGAAGTAAACAAGCACCTTACTAAAAATTCAACAAAGACCTTAACAGGCTCTTCATCAAAGAAGATCTATGGGTAGCAAACAAGTATAATAAAAACGCTCAACTTCACATGTCATTAAGGAAATGCAAACAGAAACAACAATCATTATCATTGTGCACCCATTAAACCAGCCGGCACCAGTTGGTGAGTATGTATGGCAATAGCTACACTTCTTTATGTAAAATCAAAATAAAAATGTGTTGGCCACTTCGAAACACAGTTCTATGTTTTCTTAACCCCCCCCCATGAAGACTACTCTTATAATATGACCAAGGTATTGAATCCTTGGTGTCAACCCAAAGGACTTGAAGATGTGCTTTATAGTCTGCACATGAGTATTTATAATGTTGCAATTTGTAGTTCTCAAGACTTAGAAATAAGAGAGAAATAACAGAGCTGTTAATTAGCAACTGCAGAACACCCTTACAATGAAATAGTGCTCATGGGTAAGAGGAGATGAGTGAACCACCACAAAAATACACACCAGAACATTAAGTGCACATTGCTAAGTGAAAGAAGCCAGTCTGAAAGCCACCTTTTCAGGATTCCAATTATTATGGGAAAGTTAAAATTTTTAAACAGAATAAAGTTTTATAAAATGAGTGTATATTCCAATGGCTAAATTATTTGTTTGATCTATTGTCTCATTACATATATTTACCAATTTTGAGTTTTCATAACAGTTTATAATATTAGCTTTGCTTTTTCTCAAGCTGTGAGCATGAAGACAATGACTTTTTATTACATATTTTATTTATTGAAATTAGCCTATAGAGAATCAATTTATTTCTAGAGAGCATATTTTTTAAAAGATACATCTACAGAGCTGTAAAGTAACAAACATGGAGATCGCTCTAAGGATCAACCTCTGCCCCAGTCCCACTTCTCTGGCATGCTCCTCCTTGCACTGGCTTACTCTGATCCACACTCTGCTTTTCATGTGAAAGTTGTCATGGATTTGTGGGCCTGACTACAGCCTCTAAGTAAACCACAATTCCTTCTGCCTGCTTCCTCCCTCTCTCTAGCTTCTCGATGCGAGATTTCTAAAGATAGAACCTTGTTGTACATTACAGGGTTTTTGTTTTTGTTTTTGTATTTTTGCAGTAGGGCATTCAATATTAAAAACAGCAAGCAAAAAATAAATCACTGCATGTGACATATCCTGCCATTCCCTGTCCATGACAGCAAAACCAGCCTGTGCTCCCCCACCAACTCTCCTTCCAGCATCACCCAGGCTGTAGACACAAACCCTGCTTTCTTCTCTGCCTTGCCACCTATAGATCCTTTCTACTAAACAGGTCTGTGGATCAGACATCTAAATATATCCTAAATATTTCTAATCTTACCCTTCTGGCATCCTAAAACCACAGTTAAGCTATCACTACCCCTTCCCTAAATAATTATCAGCAGCTGTTTAACTGATACGCATATCCCACTGAAAAATATAGATTTCACACAACAGCTAACTTAAGTCACTAATATTTATTTTATCCGGAATAAAACTGAAGCACCTCCAAGGTTTACGAACCTTGTGCTGCTGGCCATGCTGTCCCAGTCAATGCATGGCTTTCACTGCTCTAACCCAGTATGTTCATGCCCCTACATTTTCTTTCAGTTTCTTTTTCATTCCATCCCTTCACATCCTTTTCCTCCTGTTCTGTTTCCGTGAACTTTTCACAGTCATGCTTCATCATTCCCGTCATTCAGTTCTCAAGTCTTTGACTCCCTCCTCCATTTCTCTCTGTCTTTCCCAACCCCATTTCCCTCCATCTCACTATGTAATTTTATTGCATCCATTGCAAGGGCAACAATCCAGGTCTTTTGCTTCTTTGTTTATTGTCCCTTTCCACTTCCCTTCACTGCAATGAGACACATACTAAGGTCCCAGTCTGTTCTTTTCAACACTGGAGCTTCAGCACCAAGAACAGCTCCCAGGACAGCCCACTAAAGCACCTGGAAAAGGAGTGGATGAGGTTATTTTTGTGCCAAAATAAGCCATCGATTGACAAATGCCTAGCCTTACATCTAATTAGAAAGGATGGATGAGGTCCCCAAGATGCGAATGTGGGACCAAGCATGAGCTGGATCTGCAGCATAGGACAAGCTTCTCCCCCTCAGATTCCACACTTGGCAAGTGTTTCTTGACCAAGTGAGCGAAGGGATTTGGGCTCATAGGTCAGCATGCCTCCAAGAAGGCCTGCCAACTTACAGTAAGACGTTGAAAGAAGAGCTGGGTATCCTATCTTCACCACTGATGGTATCTGTTTTCCAGAAAGTATTATAGAATACTAGGCAGAGACACACTGTTTATGTGGCTAGAGGCATTTGGTTGAAATTGAAGTGATTTTTAAAACTACAAAAGGCACAGTCATCTGGCACCAATGGTGATCTGAATTGAGAAGGCACCCCAGCACATTCTCATTTCATCCGGCACAGTGTAAGACACTTATATTCATTTTTGTCTATGGCACTCTTTTTTCCAACTTGGAATATTGATGCTGTGCATTTTTATCTGCATAATGCAAACATTAAACTTTATCATTCTTTATAGCACAGTTACCCGAGTGGTCTGAATTCTCTCTCTAAAGACCATGGTAATCAGAACAATAATTTTAGATTTGGAACTGTTAGGGTTCGTGTCAGTCTAAGACTGTTTTACATCAACAAAGAAAATCATATTTAATGGTATTTTACCATGGCATTCACTCTTCCTGGACAACTGCTGTGAGGATCAAAGAAACCAATCTATTCTCATTTTGGCAAGCATTATAGCAAGTCTAGATATAAATAATACTAAAGTTTTTTAATACCAAAGACATATTCTTTTATAACACATATTTAGCTGTGAGGGAACAGAAATCTATATATTCCTAAGCAATGCCAAGACTTAAAGCATGCTGTTAAGATGAATACCACAATGTAAATTAATTTGATCTATAAATTCGTAAAATGTTGCCTTATATTGTATGAATACAATTTGTTAATTTGGGCAATTTGTTATAGACTTCCTTGTCATTACAGAAGATTATCAGAACCTTATACTAATCATCTGCAGTGTGGCTTACTATGATGGTCATATAGTAGTGTTTGCAGTAACAATAATGTAAATCCCTGCTTTATGTTAGTCTTACTGTAAGTCCTAGATTGATGGTGTAACTTCTCTGTGTCTCAGTTTCATTAGTGTCAATCTGTTCTTTAAACGAATGATATCCATAAAAAGAGAGCTCATTCCCCCATCATCCTCAAGGCCTCCATTTCCAAGTGTAGTGCTGGCACCATAGTGAAAGCTTGTTTTAATTAGCAAATCTCACAGGAGTACATAGGATAATAAATGATAAAGTAGATATGACTTCTAAGAAGACATTGACATTGAAGTAAGAAGATGGCTCAGTGGGCAAAATGCTTTCAATAGAAGCATGAGTTCCTGAATACAGATACCAAGAACACACATAAAGTCAGGTAAAGCAGGTCATGTCTGTAATTATTACACTTCTACAACATGAATGGAGGCAGACATATATATTCCCAGAATATCAAAGGCCAACTATGAGAGGTACATGGCACTGAAGAAAAGACACTGTCTGGCTCAAGATAGAAGGCAAGAAACAATGCTTAAGGTCCTCTGACCTTCACACATACACTTGCATGTATACATCCACATGAACACATGCAATTATGCTATATACTCATATTACACACACACACACACACACACATGCACAGACACACACTATTTTTTTTAAATGGCGTGGTGGCACACGCCTTTAATCCCAGCACTCGGGAGGCAGAGGCAGGTGGATTTCTGAGTTCGAGGCCAGCCTGGTCTACAAAGTGAGTTCCAGGACAGCCAGGGCTACAGAGAAACACTGTCTCAAAAAAAAAAAAAAAGAAACTTGATCATACCGTTTTTCAAAAAAAATAATTTGCTGGGAATACAAATGCCTAATAAGTAGATAACAGTGTGTCCATCCATGTTAACAAAGAAATATACTACAATATACTACAGGGTTCTTTATTAAGAACAATGTAAGCAAACAGGCAGTTTCTTGTTTTTCTATTAGGCATACAAACACTATGATTTAATACCAAATTGAGCAAAAATTATAAAAATGTTGTAGTAATTTCACCTTAGAAGTGAAATTGCAGAAAATCTTGTTGGTAACCTTATTTGTAATAGTGGAAAATGGAAACAACCAAAATGTGCATTGGTAAGCAACAGGCTCAATTTATCATGGTATAGCTATGAAAAAAAAAAATAATGGTTTAGTTGTGAGCCAATATATATGGTAGGTGTGGATGTGAAAAGACACCTGTAAATAAGCAAACATTAATTTGCAATATCATAATCATAATGGAATTGTTTTTCATAAATTGAGTGCACAAAGCGGAAGTGTGGAAATACTGTGGTGATTTCCTTTGAGAAGCGCTCAGGAGGCTGCAACACTTTACTTTATCTATCCCAAGTCTTTGTTCAAGGATTTTTAGGTAGTGTTTGGTTCACGGTAAAAAACGAGTGTTCAAAGATGGCCTGTTTCTCCTTTATTCATACAAAGCAAGCCTCTTTCATTTTTTTCACCACCCTCCACTGAAGTGGTAAAGCTGTTGCAACTGATAAACCTGCATTCATATGTCCTTATCACATAGAGTCCATAGCTTATAAACTAGGGTTTACTCTTCATTTTTGGCAGTTGGTCTGCTTGGACAAGTGCACATCAAATATGTGTACACCATATGGCACAACACAATATATTTTCAACTGTCTTAAAAATCTTTCTTGGAACCAAGATGATGACTCAGTTGGTAAAGTACAAGATTCACAAGCATGAGGAACCCACATTAGAAATGCTGGACATTGTGATGCAGGCTTTTAATCCTGGTATTGGGGGAAGCAGAAACAGGCACATTGGGGTCTATTCTGTGCATTGTGATGCATGCTTGTAATCCTAGTGTTGAGGCAAGTAGAAACAAGCACCCTGGGGTCTACTGATCAGCCAGCCTAGCTAATAGGTGAGCTGTAGGTCAAAGAGAGACCATGATCAAAAATAACGAGGGACCACCTGAGTAAGGGTACCTGAGGTTGTCCTCTCGTTCTATACACGTGTGTGTGTGTGTGTGTGTGTGTGTGTGTGTGTGTTCTGCTTATACAACTGTACCACCCACTCCACATTCCTAGAAGCCACTGATTATTTTACTATTTCTTACTGTTGTGCAATAGGAATTAGAAACAAATGTTATTGTTTCTAATCAAAAGGATGTAACTATTTTGGAGGATAAAATAGAAGATGGTGAGAGACACAGTAGGAAAGGAAATCCCTTCTACATTTATGAAAATGACATATGCATGTAGATATTTTGGTGTGCCATTAACACTAAGCTTTAAAGATTAAAAGCTTATCAAACACAGCTTGGAGGAGGTCTCAAGTCCGATCTTGGAAATGTGCTCTCATATTTCAGTGCCAAGCTAAAGGTTCTCTGAAATCAAGGGTTCTCATGTTTCTGGATTTGAGTTGGAGGTCCTCTCAACTTGTGACTGTTTCTTTCCACTATCCATACCTTTGCCAGAGAAAATAGAATATACAGTAGATCTTGCAAAATACTTGATTTTAGAAAACCTTCATTTACATAACTTCTGAAGACAGGGCCTGTAATGAACATTCCCGACTTTGGCATAGAATCTTTCACAATGAAACATAGCAGAGCTCCACCATCCCATATCACAGTCACAAAAGGAAAAGGGGAATCAGTTCGCCCCATACTCCATACTAGAGTTATTTTTCTCTCATAGTTTGTTTGACCCAGAAAATCAATTAGAAAATAAAAGCCAGTAATTCTTAGTCCCGTGGAACACAGTGGCTCTGAGCCACCCAATCCTCCTGGTATATACCACCTTTCCGGTGAGGACAGCAGACTGTAAACTTGGAATCAATGAAGGAAACATTCAGGGACATTTACCAGCTGATGGAATCTCTTCATAATGCACTGGTGACAAATAATATGGTCTTTGAATGCTCCAGATGTGCAAAACAAGTCTGTTCAAAGCTTGTTCCTGCACGCAGTAACTTTGTGAATTTGGCAAGATGATCCTCCCCATGAGCATCAGCTCCATACACCACAGAGTTCAGACTGTCTACCTCATGGTGACATCATTGGTACAAAAGGCTATGGTATGTGTAATTGCTTTGTACAGCTCATGGAAAGCAGTAAAATGATTCATATCTCTTCTATTCGATGACAATGGTGATGAAGATGACTCATCATTATTCCACATTATCAGAAAAGATTTAGATACCATGCTAAACAACTTTACTGTGGCATCAAGAATTTACTGGTTATGTGGTTTCAAATAAAGTTAGTCCATGAAGAAGAAGTAAAAGTAAATGCTCTAGCTCTTATGGTCTTCCTGTGACATCAAGGAGCAATGACCATATTAATTACTAATAATCATGCATATGTATATACACACCTGCAAAAAGTAAAAGGACTCACATATCTCCTCTCTTTGACTTTACCCTCAAGCTGAGTTGAGTTAATAGGTAAAAGGCAACTTTGTTAAGGAACATGTTCAAAAGCTGATGGTGGGAGTGAGAAGTTAATAGTTGTAGTTTGCCTATTACAATAACATTTAAATTACCATGTGATTTCCTGTCAATTTTTAGGTTCCTTTTCATTTTAAGAGTGATAGGTGATATATGCTATAATAGGTGACTTTGGAATGATAAAAGACAGTAATGTTCACTTACTTACTCATGGTTTTCTTCTATATATGTTTGGTCATGTTAAATATATTAAGTCAGATGTTTGTATAAAATCTGTTTTCAAGTCCATCAATATTAAGGGAAACTATGAGGCTTTGGCTAGCAGAAGCTGTACCTCCTCCTCTTTAGGTTAACAACTCTACTCCTGTGTGTTCAGAGACACTCACATGTTTTGTCCTGCTAAAATGCCAGTTTAGATGCTACAGTGGTGCTGCTGAGGTGTGTCTGCAGTGGAACAGCAGTGTTTCCATTTTAACAGACATTCATAATGCAGTTTGGAACTCTCTAAGACTCAAACTGGGAATAAAACTAAAGTCGAGGACCTCTGAGTTCCTAAATGTGTTCTAGAAAAGGTACCGGGAATATGAATGCTAGTTCTTCATTGTTTGAGATTTCTCGGTCCTGATGCCTTTACATTTCAGATCTGACAGCTGTGCATATTAACACAAGTTATCTTGAATTATCTTGAATGCATGTCTCCGCTACATTTGACATAGAAGCCTCTGAAAAACATAGTTCATTCTCTCAAAGATGAAATGTGATCATAGGTAAAGGGAAGACAAGTTCTACGCTCAACTGACACTAATTTTACCTCACTGTGTGAGTTTTAGAAGGATGTAAAATTACAACATCATCTCCCTTTGCAAATGATGAAGTAAAAGAGATTCAGATCCATGGCACCATGGAGCAGGCGCTTACATTTTCAAGAGACGTGATACAGCCTACAGATATGTGTCTGGTGGTGCCTTCCTCTGATACTTACCCAACCTTGTCGTAGCTAACGTTCCTTGTGTTTTATAAGCATCCTAAAGTCCCATGCCCTCGCCTATTCTAGAAAGAATGAAATTGTAAAGGAAACTAGACCTGATTTTTAAAACTTTGAATGAAGGTATTCTGATTAGTTTTATGTCAACCTGACAAAAACTACACTTATTTGGGAAGAGGAAAATTTAGCTGAGAAAACGTTTGCCCTATAGATTGGCCCCTGTACAAGCCTAAGGTGTGTTTTCTGGTTGACAAATGATGTGGGAGGGACTAGAATGTTGTGGGTCATGCTACCCCTGAGGTTGGCAGTCCTGGGTACTGTAAGAAAGGGAACTAAACAAGCCAGAAGGAACAAGCCAATAAACAGCACTCTTCCATGGCTGTTACTGCTGTTTCTGCCTCCAGCTTCTTGTCATAAGCTCCTGTCCTGACTTTCTTACGTGATGGAGTGTGATCTGAGAGTTGTACGCTAAGATAAAAAGTCTTTTCTTCACCAGATGTTTTTGGTTATAGTGTTTTATCACAGCAATAGAAACACTAAGATAAATCTACTCTGTGTTCTTCCAGAGTGTAGACTGTCACCCAAGTCACTGAGTTCTTGGCACTGCACGCCCATACAGTGAGACAGTGACGTCCATAAAGAACTTGCTCACCACACACTGATTTAATCTCTACCACTTGTCATCTCCCCAAGGAAGAGGAACAGAAACAACTGCCTTGATTGCATAGCTTACAGTCATGTAAGATCACGTAAGAGCACATGCTCTGATCATAATATTTAAAAGCCTATTCAGACTTTGCCTCCATAGGGCAAGGACAGAGTGAGTCTTTCCAGGTAGAAAAAAGAAATTAACAGTTGTCTCATGGTGTGTGTGCACTGCCGTCTGCTCTTTCTGATGGTAACTGGTGCGTTACTTGAGTTTTACTCATTTCCTGAATTAGGGAACTAATTCAACCTTTAGAAAAAAAAATCTCAGATGCATCAAACTCCTGTAGACAAGGAAATGGAGGTTTATACAGAAACTCTGCCACTCTGCCTGCCTTCACCTGTTTGGTTTGTTTGTTTGTTTGTTTTTGCATACCCTATGGGTATCTTAGAGTGTGTTCCACCTAATTTGCTTCAAATGATATCAACCACTGGAAGACCTAGGAGTTTCCCCTTGTCTCTCAACACTTCAGGACCATCCCTAAAGATGGTTTAATTTCCTCCTCCTGTGTCTCTCCTTTCTTGGACTCTCCTGTTGCTGTAGAAACAAATTCTACCGGACAGATCCCATCCTCTGTACAAACTACTATGACTACTGCTGCCCCTTTATATAAGTCTTGGCTAGAAGTCACTCATAATTTTTAAGGCCAGATATTAAATAGTCTAGGTTTTATACTTCAAGTGGCAAAATTGAGGATTAGCTGCTGGGTGTTCAGAGGGTGTCTGAGGTTTTTTTCCTCTGCTGTGATAAAATAGCATGACAGAAGTAGCCTAAGGTAAAGAGTTGCTTCAGGTCACAGTTCAAGGCTACTATCCATTATGCTTGAAAAATCAAAGTAACAGGAACTTAAAGTAGCTGGTCACATTGCTTCTGTAACCAAGAAGCATCAATTGATGGATTCTAATACTTGGCTCGCTTCTTCCATTTATACAGTGCAGAATCCCAGCCAGGGAAGAATGCCACCTACAATGTTTGGATCTTCCCACCTCAATTAGCCTGATTAAGATAATCTCTGACAATCATCCTCAGAGTCTAACTTTAATCCAAATAATCCCTCCTTGTGTGTCCCAAGGTTTGTCTCTTAGGTGATTCCAGTGTCTGTCAAGTTGAAAATGAATACAGACAGCAGTATAGAAAAAAATAATCCTTTAAAAATACAGCCCATTCTTAGACCGTACATAATATTAAAAGAAGTGGGGGGCCAGAAGGATTTTGCTCTTAGGCTTTAATTTGTCAAGCCCTGTTTTAGCCTGAGAGGTGGCAATAGCTTCACTAGCTGCTAGTTTCTGGATGCTTAAAGATCCCAATTTTGGTTGTTATCATTTGAATATGCAATGTTCAATACAGGGTCATGTGCTGACAGGTGACCACCAGGTGGTGGATTTAAAGAAGTGCTGGAAACTTAAGGAGGTGTGTATAGCTGGAGTCAGAATCACTGAGGATGTATCTTTGATGCTCCAGTCCCTTTGTGATTTATATGCTTCCTGTCAACTGTAAGGTGAAGAGCCTCATCTCCCACAGAGTTCCTCTAGACCACCTTCAGCTTCACCTTGGGCCCAGAGGAATGGGGACAGCTGGCCAAAGATTGAAACTATAAACCCAATTGAATGACCCCTCCTGTAAGTTGGTCTCTGACATATTTAAGTCCAGCACATCTGTGTAGCACACTGATCAAATAATTTCTCCAAGTTAGTTCCCTATATTGACCTTCTCAAAGCAAGGCTGCCTAAAGTGAGCTTTCTTTTCCAGAATGAAATCTTGACTGGTAAAGTTCAAAACCATAACCTATAGCATGTATGTTTATCTACTTCATAAATTTCTCAGTGCTTTTAGCTCTTCAGAAATGCACTCACAGATATGTCTTGATGGGACTGTGTGTCTTTGTCATTCAGTACAAGTCAGTTGGCTACCTGCAGGTGCTTTCAAGCAGTGCTAAAGCTGTCAGGCAGTCCTGAAGATTTAATGACCCGAAGATGATTCCACAAACTGATACCAGGAAAAATCCCTTGAAATACTGAATAAGTTTTCTCATGTGGACCAATACAACACAATGCTACTAGCAAGAGTCTATAAACAAGCTACTTTGTAGACTCGCATTGCCATCAAGGGAGGTGTGGAAGACAATGCAGAGACAAGCTCTAGCCAGCCTTCACCCTCCACCACATCCTCCCTGATCATGACAAACTTCTTCCTCATTGTTCTTGACTCTATGGCTACACCACCATCAGTTCTGTCATCTAGTGCACAGGCAGATCCACTCATTGCTCAGATCCTTGACCCCATTTCAATCAGTACAAAACTCTAAAAAATTTAACCAGTCTCTGCCTCTGTCTTTTTCTCTTACCGTTTGCCTCCCAATCAAGCACTCACTGCCTCCTTGCTTTTCTCAGCTCTCTCTCACATTAGACATCAAGCCTCTTGACTCCTGCACATCACTTCCCACACACTATGTGCTCCAGTTTTCCTTGAAGATCTCCCTCGTAACTTTTGGGTCTGCACTCATATATAATTACATTCACAATCATGTCTAACAAATTTCCTCCTTGACTTTATGTAGGTCTAGGGTTTGTTCCTGCTCTCTGTGTTTCATTCGGTCTTCCTCAAGAAACAGCACACATCATCCCACTGTCTAGTATGCTCTTTCTTCTCTCATCTGGGCTACCTTAAAAGTCTCTATCATAGGCCCTTCTCTACCACTTTATTGAAGTACATATCACATGGGCCACTCAGTCCACACCAGCACTTATTTGTATTTGTGTATAATTCTCATTTTCTTTATAAAAATATAATTATAAAAGTATATGTATGCATCTGTATATGCACATGTTATATTTCCATATTTATATTCTTCCATCTTACACTAGTTGTAAATTTTGTGAGGGTCTATATAAGGATGATGGAAGAAGGAAGACTCTTCTTTGACTGCTTGCATGTAGTTGCCAGAACATCTGTTGGAGCCTACTTCTCTAGAAGCAAGATGAAACTGCTAGCCTTGTGGGACTGAACAACTCCTAGATTCTTGAACCGCCCATTCACAGTTGCCTATTGTTAGATTAAATGGACTACAGACTGCAAGTCATTATAATAAATTCCCTTAATATAGAGAGACATTTTATAAGTTCCATGACTCTAGAGAACCCTGACTAATACACCCTCAGAGTAATTGATGTCAATTACTTGGGGGTTTTTACAGGAATAAACCATTTTAAAATTGAATGAATGTAGTCTATATTGGGTATCTGGATCAGAACCACAAGCTGTGAGTCTGGGAATAAGCTCTGAAGGGCATCTGGCCATCATTTTATAGGCATGGAACAGACACTGAGGTGACAAAGATTTTAAAAGGTTGTTTCTATCAATTTAAGTGTAACAATAGAGATATGAATTTATTTCAAGCAAGGTGGATTCAAACTCTTGGTAGCAGAGAAAGTGTAAGGGAAAAATAAACTTGTCCTTCAGTGTCCCAGAATGCAACTGATAACAGTCATGGGCCTTTTCTCCTAGTGTCACTTCGATGAGTAAATTCAGTTGGACAGGCACTTACCTAAGCAGTATTTATCTGCACACAGACACATTATTAGATATCAATATCAATAAACACATTATCAGCCAGAATTGCATAGTCAATATAAAGTTATAGTCAACCCACAAATCTAGGTAGAATATAAGACATCTTATGGCTGTAGAAAATAATTGTGTAAGTGGAGTCTCTCTGTTGATAGTCCCCACACCAGGCCATAACGGAAGGCTTTAGTTTTGGAGGACAGTCAATACTGGATTGAAGGCATAGTTAGTAGATCTTCCCAGTGTGGAATGGTGGGTAGAAACTCTAGGAATAACAGTTTGTGGTTTCAAGCAGAATTACTTCTTGCCCAGCCTACATTTTTCTGCCAGCTATTAGAGAAGGAAGAAATCCTCGTGCGTGCCTTGAGGCTGAGAAGTGTGGATCAGCATTCCTTACCTGAATGGGTACGCAAAGGCTACGTCAATGCCTTACCTGAATGGGTACGCAAACGCTACGTCAATGCCTTACCTGAATGGGTACGCAAAGGCTATGTCAATGCCTTACCTGAATGGGTACGCAAACGCTACGTCAATGCTGAGGTTACTATCTGTCTTGTTGACGCAGTCCACACTCAGCCGCAGGCCTCCTGAATAGCCACCACATGTTGCAAATGCAAACATTGCAAAAAGCTGCAGAGAACAAAAGAAAAGAAAATGCAGCTATTAGGATGATGGTAATCTAAAAGAAAGTCGTAATCCAGAGCTCAGTGTCTAGTGGGAGGAGGTTGTAGCCCTCTGCAGAGTAGCATCAGCAGTATGTCCTATTGAGCTGGAGGAGGACGAAGAAGAGGATCACAGCAGGCTTGGAGGAGCTCCAAAGAACACACCAGTGAATTGGAGAAATGCTGCTTGGTCAGGGGGAAAATGATGACTGGTGTGATGACTAGTGCCATGCCTCACAGAAGTGATGGCAGAATTCCATAGACAAAGTTGCCCATGGATGCCCACAGATAGGTGTCCCCCCTCCCTTTTTTTCTTATATACTTGGATGTATGCTTTTTGTTTGTTTGTTTGGTTTTGTTTGGTTTGGTTTGGTTTGGTTTTGGTTTTGGTTTTTCCAGACACGGTTTCTCTGTATATAGCTCTGATTGTCCTGGAACTCACTTTGTAGACCAAGTTGGCCTCGAACTCAGAAATCCACCTGTCTCTGCCTCCTGACTGCTGGGATTAAAGGTGTGTGCCAACCCGCCCGGTGGGTGTATGCTTTTTTAATAAATGTGGTTTTTCTTTTGGAACGGTGTAGGTTGCTTTTTGTAAAACCATGGCCTCAGAAATCTAGAACTAGGAGACTGAAGACCAGATAAGGAAGAGCCTTCGTTCTCAGCATGTGAGCTCAGGGTGTTTTCCTCAAGTCCCCACAGATGGCTATATCTTTGGGTTGTCTGCTGTCTTTAAATTAAGTATTGGAAGATTCAGTGTTACAAGTGAATGTATGGAAATATGGATCTGTGTGGAAGAGACACCCAAAAGTAGAAGCATGAATGTATAGCAGTCTTCCAGATAGGAGAAATGTCACCAAGGTACACTGAGGTGGGGTTGGGGTCTCCTAACAAGAGAGGGAAGTCAGTGTTAGACTTGGTTATTTCATAGTCCACATAAATTTAAAAAGAATTTCTTGCTCATATCCAAAGACAGCCACTCTAGTGCATTTCAAACTAACCCATACTGAAAGATTCCAATTCATTTTAGTAATAGGAACACTAGAACACTTTGAGGGGAGCTATATGTGGATTAAGTGCAGAGCTTGTGATACATTATGCTGGGTACATAACTTAAGATCACCATGCTTCCTTTTCCCCATCATAAAACAGCATTGGTACTAATCCTTTGAGGTATTTTTTCTTTGTGATAGGAACCAGACAATTACTGAGGAGGAAACTTCTGGCACCGGTGTGGTGTCTTCCCCAAAAGTTTAAAATGTAGATGAGTGCTATCTCTCAGATACATCATTGGTGGAAAACATCATTAAGAATTGTCTTCATCGATTGCATATTTAGCATTGATAGGAAAAGACTGGCTAATGACAATAATACAGTATAAACCACTCACAAGGTAAGTTATGCTTTGGGGACCATTTTTGTGTATATGTGTCAGTTTTATTGGTTTTCAAAATCAGTTTTTTAAACTGTGAAGCAATATATTAGGCATACTGGAAGCAAATGGATTCATACTTGTTAGGCCTGTGGAGCCAATAGAATGGGTCCTCCTGTCACAGTGTGAATATGCAGTAAACTGTGATGAATATTATTATTGTAAATAAGTTGTTCCAGGTCATAATGTAGGAAATTTAGATTTAAATCCTCGCTAGATCCACACACATCTCAGCTCTAGTGAACTAACAGCTATGCAGTCAAAAGAAAATCTGTTTTTATGTTTTGATTTTCTTTGCTTTCCAGCTTGCCCAAACTCGGGGACTAATGGACATTTAGCAGCCACTCCAGCCCACTCCCTAATCCCACATGCTGCTCAGTACTCAGGCTTCAGAGAAGGGCAACTGCTCCCTTCCCATCAGCTCTGAGTGTTGACAGGAACAGGAAAGAAGCACTGCTAATTGTTCATTGCTTATATCCAGACTTCGTCTCATGATTGGACTATCCCAGAATCTTGTAGCATCTGAAGATGGAGGATTTGATAAGAATTCTTTCAAAGATTGGAGTTGTGGGGTTGAAAGCATTATGGAGAGAGACCTTTCATTCTTCACACTTTCTCATCTATGAAACACTTAACATGTGTGCTGTTCTTTCCTCATGACCTGAAGGTGTATGCGTGTGTGTGTGTGTGTGTGTGTGTGTGTGTGTGTGTGTGTGTAAAGATTAATAACTCTATATTGAATATATGATAGAAAAGCATAGTCATGTTAAAAAGTTGCATTTAAAATTCCTTAAGGACATTATAGGTAGCTGAATAGCATAAGAACAACTCTTGTTAGTTTCTGTATTTAATAACTTTAAGAAAGTACTTAGAATAAAGATTCTGTGCTAATCTTATACTGTGTAAAGTGCTTTATGTACAGTTAAGACTTTTTAATAGGATATTATTATTACCACTAGGTAATAAGCTTACGTGGAGTGGTGATTATTTACTAACTTGTTAGGAACACTACATTGGTAGGAAGGAGGAGCTAGACTATTGAGACCATGCACATCATTACTTTTTCCTCTAGTCTTTATCAAGCTTTGCACAAGACATCATACTTCAGGTAAATATTAGACCTATAGCCTTTTGGTTAAGTTTCCTATTCCCTGCTCTCCTCACCGATTAAACGGAAATCACATTGTGTGACTGATTTCAGACTCATATGTGTTTGGCAACGATTAAACAGAACACTGGGAGAGTCTAATCCTGCTGTGTAAATAACTTATTACAGGAATGGTTATTCCATACTTAAAAAAGTGAAATCAACTCCATCATAATATACCATCTAAGGAATTAGGAAACATCAAAACAGTATGGAGAGAGGACTGGAGGATCCTTGGGATGGGAGAGGGTAGAATTCTCTGGTATTGTAGAGGAAGGTGCAGTGGCTTTATTTCCAGTGTTCCACATAAGTTCTTTACCCTGGGTGGCACAACAAATCACATCGGACTTTGAGCCCATTTCCTAGCTAAGAGACCCCAAGAAAATCACCCTACTTTTCTAAACATCGATTTTTGGTAAGCCAAGACTAACCCACTGGTTCATTCGACAGGCATGAAATGTGATATTTACTATGTAGCATTGATGAAGTACAGAGAGGCGGGTATATCAGAAAAAAAGGCAAAGTCTCTGCCCAGCTATAGAAATAATTGGAAACTTCCTCAGAGCTCAGGAGAGCAAATTAAGTTTCCCACAATGAATTCTCATTTTGTTTCTGTCTGGGATGATCGATGGCTCTGGTCTGAATCTGACGGTTTAATAGGTATCCGTGAACCATGATGCATACATAGCAGGAGTGACGCTGTTGCACAGAGTGACACCAACGTTCCTCTCAAAGCAGGACAGACATGGGTGTGCCAGGACCCTAAGAAGAATATCATGCAACAATGCTATGAACCCTCATGGTCATTTGGAAAGTCACAGGTGAAAGCAATATTGTTGAACTCACGACTTCTGGAAGGACAGTCAGTGTTCTTAACTGCTGAGCCACCCACTCCAGCACAAAAGCAATCTTTTTGAAAAAGACAAAATATGAGGCTAAGTAGTGTTTTTGTAAAGTGTGAAGCATAGCCAGGAAGGGGAATTCCCCCAGAGTCTGGTATACAACCTCAGGCATGAGGAATGCTTAGAAATAAGTGGGTGGGAGTAAGAAGAATGGCAAGAAGGAGTGGGAAAGTTGCTGTTCATGTCATCAACTGGCTGTGCTTACCAACAATCAGATCTCCACTGGGGAAATTGTGATTTACTGTGTGCCAGTTTCCATGTATAAGCATTTTAACCATTGTCAATTCCAAGATGCTCTCAAACTACCTGAGCTTGGAAGGGAAGAGGGCTGAGGAATCAGAAGCACTCCTGCACAGCATTGTCTCCAGTACCTGGAGGAACTCCACTCCAATAGGGCTGTGTCCAACAATAGAAATATTGTTCTTTCATTCATTTTTTTTTATTTTACTCAATTAGTCATTTATCTAGTTTACAGCAAAATCACTTACTAGCATTTGGGCTGGGAAGTTGGCACAATTGTAGCTAAATGGGAAGGTCAGACTGTCTGTTCTAGAAGCAGGCAGAAGCCTGTTAAGTATTGTTTCAGGGATATGCCAAGAACTATGGCTCCAGGGCCATCCCCAGCTACACACTCCATGACTGCTTTTATGCTATGATAGCACAGCCTAGAACTTGCAACTGATAGCTTATGGTCCACAAAGATAAACAATAGACTGTCAGAATTTTGTAAAGAAACATCATTCTTTTTTTCCACCTTTTTTATTAGATATTTTCTTAATTTACATTTCAAATGCTATCCCGAAATTTCCCTATACCCTCCCCCTGCTCTGCTCCCCTACCCACCCACTCCCACTTCTTGACCCTGGCGTTCCCCTGTACTGGGGCATATAAAGTTTGCAATACCAAGGGGCCTTTCTTCCCAATAATGGCTGACTAGGCCATCTTCTGCTACATATGCAGCTAGAGACATGAGCTCTAGGGGTTCTGGTTAGTTCATATTTTGTTCCACCTATAGGGTTGCAGACTCCTTCAGCTCCTTGGGTACTTTCTCTAGCTTCTCCATTGGGGCCCTGTGTTCCATCATATAGATGACTGTGAGCTTCCACTTCTGTATTTGCCAGGCACTGGCATAGCCTCATACGAGACAGCTATATCAGCTTCCCTTCAGCAAACTCTTGCTGGCATATGCAATAGTGTCTGAGTTTGGTGACTGATTATGGGATGGATCACCAGGTGGGTTAGTCTCTGGGTACTACTCTGTTATTAAAAACAATGAATTTATGAAATTCTTGGACAAATGGATGTATCTGGAGGATATCATCCTTAGTGAGGTAACCCAATCACAAAAGAAGTCACTAGATATGCACTCACTGGTAAGTGGATATTAGCACAGAGTCTTAGAATACCCAAGATACAATTTGCAAAACACAAGAAAATCAAGAAGAAGGAAGACCAGCGTGTGGATACTTCATTCCTCCTTAGAATAGGGAATGAAATACCCATGAAAAGAGTTACAGAGACAAAGTTTGGAGCTAACATCATTCTAATAGGTTCTAAGTTTCAGTGGGAGGTGGCGTGACCAAATAGATACAGTATGCAAAGCCCCACTACTAGCCTCATAAAATGTGTATTGGAAACAGCTGGAAGAGGAAAGCAGGTTTCACTCTCCTTGACAATGTGCAAAAGCCTATGTAAAGAGGACTATGTCTCCACATCCACGTAGTCCTCCTGTGCTAATATAATATAGGTGGATCATTACTGTTATCAAGTGACTATTAATGGAAATGGGAATAATGAAATATTCCTATCTGGAGATGAAGAGATGGCTTGGTATATCAAAAACTTGGGTCACAAGTCTGAGGTCCAGAGTTTGGATCTCAAAAAATAAAATAAAAATACTGGACATGGTGGTGTGATGGGTGCACAGTTTCAGTTATGGTGAGATGGGAGGCAGAAACAAGTACTTCCCTGGAAGGGTGCTTGTTAGCTAGACCAGCCTATTTAGTAAAGTTCCAGGACAATAAAGACCTATTGAAAGCAAATGATGGAAGATAGCTGAAGTTGTAGAATACATATACACCCTAACACACGCACGCACACACATGCATACTCACACACACACATACACACACACACACACACACACACACACACACACACACACACACTGCAGCATTTGATTGATTCTCAGTGTCAGTTTCTCCAGTAAGTATATTATTGGTCCATTCAACAGTCCATACCCTCATCTCACAGATGAGGAAAATAAGACCAAAGAGCACAACCAGGGTCACATTGATTGTTGCTAAGTGAAATTGTCCCAGTTTGAATTCACATTTGCCTTTCTTTAAAGTCTATGCTCTTCCTTCTCAAGGATGTGAAGTCACACATGCTATCTATGGAAAGACTTATGCATAAACAGCTGCTGTGGGCCTGCTGAAGGGGCTTTTTCTAGCACATGAAGATTCAGAAGGGCAAGAGAGGGCTGAATGAGCTTCAGCAGGACAAAGCTGGATGCTTGTCTCAGCATCTCAGTATCCCCTTAACAGCAAGGGCTTTCCTTTAGGAGAAGGGACTGGTGTCATGCTGCTCCAAATACTTGAACAGCCTGTTGTGAGTAGATTATGCCAATTATACTTGACAAGTCCCTCCTTTAATTACTAGCCTCTCACAGCTGCGGATATTTGCTTTCTTACTTTTGAACAGCTCAACCTTTCCACAGCTAGAGGATCAGGGGGTCCAAACCCTCTCCCCTCCCCCTCCTTTTGTGATTTGACTTGGGCTGATGTACTCAGTAGCCATGAAGAACATTGCTGGAAACACAGCTGTTTATAGGGTTGATGACTTCAATACTAGCCTTGAAAAAGTGAGAACTGCATAGTATAAGGTATTTCCAATGCAAACCAAACTCTGAACTTTCCATTGCAGAGTTCTAACTTTTCACCCCCTAGAAGCATCCCCATAGCACCTTGCAGCTTAACCTTCCATTTTGGCTGAAGTTTGTTTAATCCTCCTTTCAATTTTTCTTGTATTGGAAAGAGAACGTTTCAAGGAAATGGACCATGCAGCCCTAAAGTTTATATTAATGAACCCGCATGAACTATTTTGACCCCAAAGACTTTTTGTGATCACTCAGGAGGGGAAGACAGGCAGATTTCTTGGGATTTATGGTCAGCCAGTAGCCTCCTCGGAAAGTTCAAGTTTACTACTCTGGCTTCTACACAAATGTGCATCTGTGCTCACTGTCACCTCCACATACCACATATATACATACATATGCATGCATACACATACACCATCCTTTCCCCAAAAATAATTATATGATTTATGTCTCTGCTGTATATGATTATCTGTATCCTTGGGTGTCTCTGATATATCACCTACACTACGTTCCATTTCATGATACTAAAATCTGTATGTGCCTGACCTATGTGTGATCTTTCCAGGTTAAAGCAAACTTGAAGAATTGCTTCTTAGAGTGACATATTGGCCATCAAGGTGAGGGACCTTCATCTTACTTTCATGGCAAAAGACGCTTCTACTTTTGTTTTCTTAATCCTGAAACATCGGGATAGCTCACTTACCAAAGCACTTGGCTATAGGTGACAGAAAGCCTGATCAACAATGACTTAAATAAATACAAGGAGTTTCTAGTCAATACACATGAAAGTCTAGAGCTAGGTTGTTATGATTGTTGACTGTGTCTCGGTCCAGTAATCATAAATCAAACATCTAGGGCATGCCACTGAAGCAAAAGTCAGCAGAGCCACACCCATTCAGCATTTAGTCATCTTTTCCTTGACAGTGCTAGTAGAGTTCCATACCTATGTGCAGTGGGCTAAGTGGACTGAAATTTCAATTTGTACTTGATTTTTTTTCTCCTACATAAAATTGGTACAAATATTTAAAATAAATATAAGGCAGAAATAGTAAAGTAATTTAGAAATTAGCTTCATGATTCTAAAAATAAAATCATAAAGAAAAGTTACAATAGATGATTATACTTGGGACTAACTTGAAAGCTTCCTCTTCTCTTTTAGCTTTTATGGTAGCAAAAGATGCCTCATAAAAGAGAGAAGCAACCAATAGTCCTGCCCAGCTCTGATGCCTATGAATGACAACAGTGACCAGCCTAGCATGATAGCCCTAAGGGCACAGTACTGGCATGCATACCTTGGTGGTAACCAATAGCTCTCTAATTGGACTTAAGATCTACTCAACAAGAATGAAATTGTGTCTAGTAGGACTGTTGTGGGAAAGAGCCTGAAGAGTTATGAGAGACAAAGGAAGGGGGAATTTGCCACGAGACTGTGTCTCATAGAACTGTTAGGAAGTCTCACAAACATAGCTGCTTAACCATGAGCACTTAAGCAACAGACATGGTAAGGTAAACAAAGAAAACGTCACAAGACTTCAACTCTAATCAAAGAACTACAGGAAATTAAGGAATCCTGAGAGTGGGAGAAATTGTCTTTCCCGAGGAAAGAACACACCAATTGGCAATTGGTTAACAATTACCAAATGCTTAGCCCTGAATATGAGTGTGTGTGTGTGTGTGTGTGTGTGTGTGTGTGTGTAAGTAACAACAAAGTAAAAACTAAGGAAAACCATGCATTTGAAAGTGAGTGGGGAAGTGAGTGTTTGTGGAAAGGTTTGAAGGGAGGAAAAAAGGGGAAATTATATAATTATAATCTCAAAAAATATTATTTTTAAAAAGATGACTTGTTGTTAGAATGTGAAACATTGTACACAACCCTTTGTAAAGGAAAAAAGAAAAAATATAACACAAATGTCCAGCATTTATAGAGGAAAATATTCAAACAAATAGATATGTATTAATTTGCACAGGGAAGCTCTAGAGAGAAAGCACTTGAGGGCTTAGCCATTACTACTGAGAATGGAATTAGAAATAGAACTTTTCTTTTTAATTGTTTTGTGTTACTTTTTTTTTTAATAACCACACATACTTGTCATGTAAAAACCCCTTTTCTTAGAATTATAAATTTAGCTGGCCTCTAAGCAATTACACAGAATAAATTTAGACTTCTTTTTAGACTGCAAAGCCCTCAGGACATATCAAGGTAGTTACTGTAAGACCCTGGTTAGTTCTTTCATGGGTGTTATAAACAAAAAGATGGATTTCCCATTATCATGCTACCATTATCTGGCCTTGTGATTCCCTCCCTCTTTATTGCCTTCCTGCCACAATGCCACCTGAGGTTTGATATACTGGAGGGCATTTTAATTACAACCACTCAGTTTAAGGTTATAGTATCCCAAAGTTTCAGCTGAATAAGCTTTTGTTTATGAAGCTCTAGTCTTAGGTATTTTGCTACAGCAACAGGAAACAGAGTAATACACCTCTGTTACCTTAGTGTAGTAAAGAAAATAATTAATAATAGAAAAGTTAATTGCATACTTCTATTTGACAGGAAAACGAGCAAAATAAATTCCTGGCACACAGTCATTATTCTGCAGTTCAGTGGTGCTCATTTGAATAAGTGAACAGAGACTATTCTTTGCCAGAATCGAATGTTTTTCAAACTGAAGGTGACTCATGACCTTCAGTCCTCTTTGTTTTTATAGCAGGTCCAGAATGCAATGGCCAGTTTTTTGTTTTTTGGGTTTTTTTTTTTTTTTTTGGACAGAAAATAAAATTACTGTTAGAATCCAGTACTGTTTTAATTCAGAGTAGTTATCATGGCTTCTTAAGTTTAAATATTTCATCACATAGACTTGTGCTTACATTCACAAAACAACTTAGAATACCATCCAGTTGTTTTAGAAAAAATATTGATCCATGATCAATTGGATGTATTCAATTAGTGTCTTTTCACCAGACAGAAGAGTCATTAAGCAGCCATTACTCTCATCTCCCTTCTTCTTTTCTTGAAAAAAAATTAACTACCCCTAATCTAATGAAAGTATATGGTGCTATTACTAGAATAGCAGCAATCCACTTAAGGTAGAAAGGTATTTTATCCTTGTTGCTAAATGAGATCAACGCTTAGCCATGACAGTCACATGTGTATACACAGACCTCATAGCTAAGCTCATCACCTAAGAAATGGAATCCTAGAAGTGTCACAAAACCATATCTATTCAGAATACTTTGGAACATGCAAATAATTATGCATTCAGATTTGATTACCTTTCCTTTAAACACTTCTTTACAGTCAGCTTTGAGCACATGCATACACTTATTCTAATCATTATGTCTCATAACCTGCAAGTCAGTGTCCAGATCTTAAATACGATTCTTATCTAGTAGCTAACCCTTTAACAATAGAAAACTTGCCAAGATATATAATTATTATTCTTAATGGAAAAGAAACAAACCTAAATAAAGAGTCAAAAAATTGCTAACATGTGGAACACATGCAACACCAGTACCAAGGAGGCAGAGGCAGACAGATCTGTGAGTTTGAGGCCAGACTGATCTACAACATGACAGTGTCCAGGACAGACAATGCTACATTGTGAGACATTGTCTCAGGAAAAAAGGCACATTTTCATACCGAAAAATATAAGACCAGACATTCTAATCAGAGCAGATAAAGAGGATCCTAAAGTCATAATTTCATCTGTAATTACATAGTGAATGTAGCAGCTGCTTCTTTAAAACCAGGATTGCCCTAGAGAATTCACCTGTCACTGTCATCTCCTTTGTCTGTAAAACATCAACCATCCTTATCTTTATTGCAGACCCAGGAAAGCCATGCTGTAGAAATGTCAAGTGGCTTCATCCACAGTCACACAGGGAGAGAATAACAATTAAAATCTACAGGTTAATAATCATAGTATTAAAAAATTTAATTGGTTACTATTGAAGGATACTTGTGAACAAACAGTTTAACCCTATTTTAAAAAACTACCATTCATCATCTGTTTCTTTTAAGAACATTTATCAAAAGTTGAGAAGGACATTCTCATTACAAAAATTCTTAGTTAAGAATGTAAAGGTTTGATAAAATTATATATTGCCCCTTGTAATCAGGAGCTAAATCCATCCAACATTATACGTTAAAACCCCAAGTCCTGGTGTTTCTGTCTTTGGAGCTGGTGCCACAAAAGAAGTCAGTGTAAAATGAATGAATAATGAATACAATTGGTATGTTAAAGATTGTGTCTTAGTCATACAAAGCTGCTACAACAAAATGCCACAGGCTTGTTGATTTAAACATTAGAAATGCATATATTACTATTTAATTACATATATTAAATAAAGACACGTGGATCAGACCTTTTCCCTGGAGGATTAGTGGCCTTATAAAAAGAAATAGTAGAGAGCTCTCCTTCCTTCCTTCCTTCCTTCCTTCCTTCCTTCCTTCCTTCCTTCCTTCCTTCCCTCCCTCCTTCCCTCCTTTCTTGATAGGGTTTCTTGTTGTAACAGTCCTGGCTGTCCTGGAACTAACTTTATAAAATACACTGGCCTCAAACTCATAGAGATCTGCCAGCCTCTGCTGAACAGCCTGTGCCTGGGGATGTGCTTAGCACTGGGCGAAGCATGAAATTTCTGTGGCAGCTGATCTGTTCCTCTCTGGAGCATAGGAGTCCAGTGTCTACTCATTTCCATGATGGCTCTGGGGCACCAGCATACTTCCCATTCAAGGGAATTGAAAGTGATGCCCAAGGGGCCCTTAAAAGCACCCAAACTTATGGTGTTTCAGCTTTTTTTGCACAGGTTGGTTGGGAATGCATGTTTTGTTTTGTTTTGTTTGTTTTGTTTTTATTAGATATTTTCTTCATTACATTTCAAATGCTTTACCCTTTCTTAATTTCCTTTCTGAAAATCCCCTATAACCTCCCCCTTCCCCCTGCTCCCAGTTCACCAACTCCTGCTTCCTGGTCCTGGCATTCCCCTATACTGGGATATATGATCTTTGCAAGACCAAGGGCCTCTCCTCCCATTAATGGCAGACTAGGCTATCCTCTGCTACATATGCAGCTAGAGACACGAGCTCTGGGGGTACTGGGTAGTTCATATTGTTGTTTCTCCTGTAGGGCTGCAGATCCCTTCAGCTCCTTGGGTACTTTCTCTAGCTCCTCCATTGGGAACCCTGTGTTCCATCCAACAAATGACTGTGAGCACCCACTTCTGTATTTGCCAGGCACTGGCATAGCCTCACAAGAGACAGATATATCAGGGTCCTGTAAGCAATAACTTGTTGGCATATGCAATAGTGTCTGGGTTTGGTGGTTGTTTATGGGATGGATCCCTGGGTGGGGCAGTCTCTGGATGGTCCTTCCTTCAGTCTCTGCTCCAAACTTTGTCTCTGTAACTCCTTCCATGGATATTTTGTTCCCCCTTCTAAGAAGGAATGAAGTATTCACAAATGGTCCCAAGAAACAAGCTGAAGTAGCCATTGTAATATCAAATACAATCTACTTTCAACCAAAAGTTATCAAAAAAGACAAGGAGGGGCACTTCATACTCGTCAAAGGTAAAAATCTACCAAGATGAACTCTCAATTCTGAAAATCTATGCTCCAAATGCAAGGGCATCCACATTCATTAAAGAAAATTTACTAACGCTCAAAGCATACATCACACTGCACACAATAATAATGTGAGACTTCAACACCCCACTCTCATCAATGGACAGATCCTGGAAACAGAAACTAAATAGAGACACATGGAAACTAACAGAAGTTATGAACTAATGGATTTAACAGATATCTACAGAACATTTTATCTTAAAACAAAAGGATATACCTTTTTTCTCAGCACCTCAAGGGATGCATGTTTTAACAGATACACACTGAAGTATACAGAAATAATTTTGCGGTCTAATGACTTCATCTTGTTTTTCTGATTGTAACAGATACATGAGGATATGAGCATTGGAAAGAAAAGTCTCAGCTCACTTTTATCATTATACAATAGAGGAAGGGTGCCTCTCTTTCAGTTTGTTTTTAATGACTGCAACACTCAGACAACTATGCACACAGCTCAGTGACCTAAACTAAAGGTGTATCGATATAATTCTATGTCTTACTGGAATGGCCTTTTCCTTTAATCAGAGTATGAGGACTTCATTTCTTAAAATAAAAACATTTATTGATTACATCCTAAGTGCCAAGTTCTCTCTTTCTCTCTTTCTCTCTCTCTCTCTCTCTCTCTCTCTCTCTCTCTCTCTCTCTCCATGTGTATGTGTGAGCAAGTGTGTACTTGTATATAAACTGAGGCTTTCTTGGCAGTTAATGTCTGGCAGGACTGATGGGCACTTCACAAATAAAGGGTGCATATAAAATTGTAGTCAAGGCAAGAGAGCTAAGTAGAGAACACTGGCACTGATGACACCTTCTCAGATAAGGTAAATAGGAGAGAATCCTTTGAGGGAAGCCCTCATGCCTGAAAGATGGAGGCACAGTTAGACATGGGAAGAGGAAGAGCTAAACAGGGAGAATCCTGGGCAGACAATCAGGGGAAGGACAAGAACTTGGCATAGTGAAGAAATAAAAGAAAGGACCTCCAGGCAACACTAAGTGGGTCTTCATTAAGAATTTGCATGTATACACAAAAACCTCTTGCTATTTGTTTTACTCTCCAGTAATTACTAATACTAACATACTCATTAAAGAATAACTGATATTTTGTGGCTTTTGACTGTGTGACAATCAAATATTCCACATCCACCAACTCAAATGATCTGTTCAGCATCCATGCAAAATACATGTTATCATTGTTTATACTGAAGAAACTGAGCCCCATAACAGGACAACTTGTCTAACATCATACAGAAAGGCAGTGGCACTCACAGACCTTAAACCATCTGGCTGGAGTTTTTAGCCAAGGCCAGGGACACTGCTCTTCTCTTGAATTTCATCCATACCATGCTTCAAAGGCAAGCAGAGTGGGGTGACAACACTGAGAGCCTAGGCTCCTTCTGAGTCCTAGCAATTTCACAGTTGCACTGAATGTGGCAGATGCTAGGATGAGATCCAAATGTCTAACAAAAGCAGAGGCTTTTGGAAAGCCAATTAGAAGTGATGTCTTGACATTAGTCCAGGAAAAGGCCAGAACAAAGATGTAGGAAGGTGTCAGAGTAGCTCAAGTAAAAAGAGGAGGCTGCTGTGTCTGGCTTCTATTAGCTGATGTGTTTATGTTCCCTGGAAGAACCAGAAGACAAAGGCCAGAGGAAAGTAGAAAGAACTGGGGAACATAGAACTAGCCTCACAGGAAGCAGATATTTTTAGTGATTAGTATATTGTTCTGTTTCCTAATGCTGTAGGTCCAATAAAATACTGCATATGAGAAAACATCCATTTTCTAAGCACTAAGAGAATTTATGCTATGGTATGGGCTTTAGCACTATGGGTTTAACAACCATCTCAAGGCCACTTCTTCCTTTCAGTTTTCTCTTAGAAATTATGTGGACAGCATTATCTGTGATATACCTGACCTCTACCAACTGTTCATCCTGTTCCATTACCAGAACAATCCAGCCAGCATTCCCATGTCCATTATTTGGTCACCTAACTTCACTGATTCTTCATTTTTGATATCAATTATAGTTCTGTGGCATGACAGTTCATCTAAGTGTGGTGGCTCAGGCCATTGTTGTAGGGTGCTGGTGTGGATTGCTGTCATCTGAACCTTCCTCTAGTCTTGTTCCAGGATACCATTTGCTATACTAGCTGTATTTCCATTTGTAATACCTCTCTCCTTTACTTTAAATTTTTCGGGGTTCTCCCTGCCTTTCTTACCACATTTCACAAGGTATCCTGTCTTCAGGCTCTTGCCTCCTTCTCTAGACTCATATAGTTCTTTAGCCAACAGCACATTACTTATAATTCTTGTTCCTAAAGATCTCTAGGTGTGTTCTTTTCTGGTGTTTTTGCCTGCTTTGAGTGGAAAAGGCAGTATCCTTACAGAGTCCCTACCCCAGCTCTCTAGGTATGATGCAGTGTGACCATAGTAAGTCCTGCTTTTTAAAGTAACAGTGAAAATTGTCTGCATGAAGGAGATGATTACATGAAATGAAAGATTTAAATCAAGGCAGGAAGTTTTGCTGAATACACATTTTCCCCTTATCCAGTCCAGTGAGATCTGGTTTATCTACAATGAAAACATGACTTGCTTCTTTGTGCTTGTGGACATCAAAGTATTCAAGAGGAGAACATTTTCTACAACACAAACAATGCATTAACTTAAGCTAAAGCATAGCTCCATGAAAAATATATTGTACCTTACTAAGGCATGGTGGGACAACAAGAAATGGGACATTGCTGAGATGTGACTCTATAGAAGACAATTCCTGGATCTGATCCCAGATATGGGTTAGAGTTTAAACTCATTAAAAGAGTTGGAGAAAATGTTGTGTGACTTAAGAAAGAGAGGCAAATGCATAGGTATTCAGGCTGCAGAAGGGCCTTCCTTTGTTCACATGTGTAATTGAACTTCCACACTTGACTTGAACGTCAGTGCACAGCTTGAAATAGTAATTTGGAACTGAACCGCAAAGTATGGGTTTGGCAAGAGAATTTCTCCTTGCTGCATGGGGCATGAGGAGCTATGGAAGGAATGTATTAAGTCAGGAGAAAGGAGAGATAGATTAAATGAGAGAGAAGATACCAGATGAGTTGTGTGTGGAAACTAAAAAAGAAAGGAGAAATATAAGTGATGGGACGTCAAAGACTGAGAGATCTTTCCAGATGGATTCCCAGGGAATCTGATGAGCTTGGAGATAGGAAAAGATGAGATGAACCTAGAGCTTTCATTTAAAAGCAGTAGACAATTTTTAAAAATAAAAAATGGTCTATAAGGAAAGGGAATCAATAGTTGGGTCTACTTTGGGACGCCTTATAATCAGGTAAGATGCGCATAAGCAAATGTGTGGATTCTACAAGGAGTTAGAAAGACTGGTATTGCTGAAGTCACTTGACCATCCAGAAGTTGGTACAAATCTCTGCTGTACTCTCAGGTCCCCCTGCTAAGAGATAGGGCTATTTTACTCAGTCTTTAAATCTGAGTTGACCTTGTAACTTTCTTTGGCCAAAACACTATGATCAAAGTGACTTGTGAATTTCAAACCTGAGCCCTAAGTAGTCATGAAGCTTGAAAACTGCCTAGTGCAGTCCATAGAATGATGGGAGGTAGGTGGCTCAGTGGCTCTCATTTTCCTAGTAGACAGGTAACTAACCATTAGAAAGAAAGCCATCTTATTAACTGGAAAAATGACTATAGCAATAAGCAATTAAGACCAGCAGACATTCAACCCAGCATAAGTCAGGCCAGATTGCTAATATAGAGAATTGATTTACATACACAATGTGGTTCCAAGCCATTGCATTTAAAGAGGGTTTGTTATGCAGTAAAGGTTAAAAGAATATGTATTATTCAAGAGAGACTATGAAGAAAAAGAAGATGGAGACAGTGTAAACAATGTAAACTGAACAATTTGAGGAAGAATTAGTCTACCTAATAGACTAATTCTTTACTAAATGCAATAATCCAACTACTCACCATATATCAAAAGCAGTTTGGTGGCCCAAATGCTAGTGTTTTCCAAAAAGGTACATTCATAGCTAGGATGAGAAGGAGCCACGTGAGAATAATTATCCATAAGAAGCAGTTTGAAAAACTCCTCCTTTCTGGGTTAACAAAAGCGACAGCATTAAGTCAGTCAGTAGTAGGTATATCAGTATCATATCTCCTACTATCAAAGAATCAGCCAAGAGTAAGGGACTAACATGCTATGTCACTGGCTAACAGAGGTAGCAGAGCCATCTTCTTTTCTGGACCAAAGCTGGTGGAAAATTCAACGTGTCCATTGGACTCTGTGGGTCTGTGCAATCCTTCAGTGAGTTTCCTTCCCTCTCATGGGCACCACATATTAGGACTTACCCTACTGAGAATTCCATTCGCAAGTGCTACAGTTTAATTGTGGTTATACCCAGGTTCTTTCACACTTTTCTCTTTTTATTTCCCTCTTAAAATTTTTTTATTATTTAAATGCATTTTATAAATCAAACATATTAATAATGTTGAGTATTTTGAGACTCAAATAATACATAAAATTTGTTTCTTTTATATTCATATCCTGTCATACCCAAAAATATCATTAATGAACATTTACTACTATTCATAACTGAGGATCCTATAGCTAATGTTGAATACTAAATTGTTGCAAAACCTACAACATATTATTTGGGAATTAAGCATAGTAAAAGAGCATAAAATATTAAAAATGAATCATTAAGAAATATATTCAATGGCCCTTATATGATACCACGTTACATAGTGAGAGAGTATTTAAAATGCATTATATAACTGTGTACATTGACTAACAATCAGTTTACTTAAAAAAAGATTATCAGTGTTTCTAGGAGAGAAATTATTTTATCAGTAAGTATATTTTTAAAATTTCAAAATATTGTTGTTCCATCAGTACCTCCAGAGCTCTTGTCTCCAGCTGCATATGCAGCAGAAGATGGCCTAGTTGCCCATCATTGGGAAGAGAGGCCCCTTGGTCTTGCAAACTTTATATGCCCCAATACAGGGGAATGCCAGGGCCAAGAAGTAGGAGTGGGTGGGTAGGGGAGCAGGGCGGGGGGAGGGTATAGGGGACTTTCGGGATAGCATTTGAAATGTAAATAAAGAAAATATCTAATAAAATATATAAAATACTACAATGTAGCTATAATACAACCACTGCAAGAGGCTAATAAGAATTTTAAATCTACAGCAATAATAATGTCATTTTCTAACACTACATTATCTATCCTTGTATATACAACAACTGAAGTAATTTCAATTAGCATATACATTGTATTAAATAGATACTCAGTAAAAAAAAATTATGAATGAACCTACTAGGATAAAAAAAGACTTTAAATCTTATGTCACTATTGTCACTTTCTTATAAAGAATTCTAGTAAATTTTCACCTTTCAAATAAAAAAATTTCAAAATAGCAAAAATTCTTTGAAGTTAAGCATTAAGAAAATGCTAATTTAAAGCACAGTGAGAAAATTATCAATATTTCCATGATGTTTGTAGAACATGATTTTAATATTTTTGACTGTTAATATTCAACAAACAGAATAATTATTTTAAGATATAGTTCATTGTTATGTCTCCTTTTCATTTCTAATTTTATTCTCTGTGTCCTCTGGTTAATCTGGCTAAGGACTTATCTATCTTGTTGATTTTGTCAAAGAACCAGCTCCTGGTTTTATTGATTTTTATATAGTTCTTTTTGTTTCTATTTGGTCAATTTCAGCCCTGAGTTTGATTATTTCCTACTGTCTACTCCTCCTGGGTGTATTTGTTTCTTTTTGTTCTAGAGCATTCAGGTGTGCTGTCAAGCTGCTAGTGTAGGCTCTCTCCAGTTTCTTTTTGGGGGCATTTTCCTCCTACCATTGCTTTCATGTGTCCCATAAATTTTGGTATGATGTGTCTTTATTTTCATTAACTTCTAAATTGTCTTTTTGTTTTTTCTTTATTTCTTCCTTGACCAAGTTATCATTGAGTAGGTTTTTTTTTTTTCAGCTTCCATGTGTATATGTGCTTTCCATTGTTTTTGTTGGTATTTAAGACCAGCCATGGTTGATGGCGCACTAATAAGGTCCATGGAATTATTTCAATCTTCTTGTATCTATTGAGGCCTATTTTATGACCGATTATATGGTCAATTTTGGAGAAGATACCATGAGGTACTGAGAAGAAGGTATATTCTTTTGCTTTAGGATGAAATGTTCAATAAATATATGTTAAATCCATTTGGTTCATAAATTCCATTAGTTTCATTGTATCTCTCTATAGTTTCTGTTTCCATGATATGTCCATTGCTGAGAGTATGATGTTGAAGTCTCCCACTTTATTGTGTGAGGTGTGATGTGTGCTTTGAGCTTTAGTAAAGTTTCTTTTATGAATGTAGGTGTCCTCAAATTTTGATCATTGATGTTCAGAATTGAGAGTTCATCTTGGTAGATTTTTCCTTTGACCACTATGAAGTGTCTTTCCTTATCTTTTTTTTTTTTTTGATAACTTTTAGTTGAAAGTTGATTTTATTCAGTGGCTACTCCAGCTTCTTTCTTGAGACCATTTGCTTGGAAAAGTGTTTTCCAACCTTTTACTCTGAGGTAGTGTCTGTCTTTGTCACTGAGGTGCATTTCCTATATTGCAGCAAAATGTTGGATCCTGTTTATGTATCCAGTCTGTTAGTCTATGTCTTTTTATTGGGGGATTGAGTCCATTGATATTAAGAGATATTAAGGAAAAGTGATTGTTACTTCCTGTTATTTTTGTTGTTAGAGGTGGAATTATGTTTGTGTGGTTATTTTCTTTTGGGTTTGTTGAAAGATTACTTTCTTGCTTTTTCTAGGGTGTAGTTTCCCTCTTTGTGGTGATGTTTTCTATCTATTATCCTTTGTAGGTCTGGATGACCTACATGGAATATCTTGCTTTCTCCGTCTATGGTAATTGAGAGTTTTGCTGGTTATAATAGCCTGGGCTGGCATTTGTGTTCTCTTAGAGTCTTTATGATCAACTCAGGATCTTTTCATTTTCATAGTTTCTGGTGAGAAGTCTGGTGTGATTCTGATAGGTCTGCCTTTATATGTTACTTGACCTTTTTCCCTTACAGATTTTAATATTCTTTCTTTGTCTAGTGCTTTTGGCATTTTGATGATTATGTGACAGGAGGAATTTCTTTAACTGGTCCAGTCTATTTGGAATGCTGTAGGCTTTTTGTATGGCCATGAACATCTCTTTCTTTAGGCTAAGGAAGTTTTCTTCTATAATTTTGTTGAAGAGATTTACTGGTCCTTTAAGTTGGGAATCTTCACTCTCTTCTATACATATTATCCTCAGGTTTGGTCTTCTCTCAGTGTCCTGGATTTCCTGGATGTTTGGGGTTAGGAGCTTTTTTCTTTTTGCATTTTCTTTGACTGTGTGTCAATGTTTTGTATGATATCTTCTGCACCTGAGATTCTTCTATCTGTTGTATTGTTTTGGTGACTCCTGGTCTATGACTCCTGATCTCTTTCCTAGGTTTTTTTTTTTAATTATTATTATAGGGTTGTCTCTCTTTGTTATTTCTTTATTGTTTCTATTTCCATTCTTAGATCTTGGATAGTTTTGTTCATTTCCTTCACCTGTTTTATTGTTTTTTCTTGTAATTCTTTAAGGGATTTTTGTGCTTCCTCTTTTAACAGCTTCTAGCTGTTACCTGTGTCCACCTGTATTTCTTTAAGGAAGTTATTTATTTCCTCCTTAAAGTCCTCTATCATCATCATGAGAACTGATTTTAGATCTGAATCTTTCTTCTTTGGCATGATGGTGTATCCATGACTTTCTATGGTGGGAGAATTGGGTTCTGATGATGCCAAGTAACCTTGGTTTCTGTTGCTTATGTTGTTATGCTTGCCTCTTGATATCTGATTATCTCTAGTGCTACCTGTCCTTACTATATCTGAGCCTGTCCTTCCTGTGATCCTGGTTGTGTCAGAACTCCTCAGAGTCAAGCTGCCTCTGGGACCTTGAGATCCTTGTGTGAGCAAGCTCCTGGGATCCTAGGATCCTGGGATCCTGGTTTTGTTAGAGTGCCTGGGAGTGGAGCTTCTTCTGGGTGTTGGGAACTGGCGGTGGAGTTCATGCCAAAAGTCTACTCAGTGCACTGGCCTAGACTGGAAGGAATATGTGCTACTGATCAAGTGGAGTTTCTGGGTGCCTGGGTCCTGCTGGTCCCAGTTACTCCCCAGATGTTGTGTCCTCCCATGCTTTCCTCTTATCAGAGCAAATAAGTTGGTTAGATGTAACATTTCAAGGCATCTTGCATCTTGAGTTAATTTATTTTAGCAACCTCGAGAAGTACAGCACACTCATTCAAACGAACAGTCTATGAGTCTCAGAGCCACACCTACCAGTGAGAGAAGTATCCCAGAAAAGTCCTGGAGAAAAATTGTGACCCAATAAAACATTCACCATGAAAAGGAATCTGAATTTAACAGGATAGCATTGCCAGAAGATAAAACAGCTATCTGAAATTGGAAATAAGCAAGAGGATGTAGAACATAGAACACATCACACAACGAGAGCCTCCAAGGGGAGGGAACTTTTAAGTGGAAGATTACTGAGGGAACAATGGTTCCAGAGCGGCTAGCTGACATTTCTTGGGGAATGTGGTTTAGAATAGCCTCGTAACAGAGATGTGAACTTCCCGGGATCCATCAGCTCAGAAAATAAAAGGTGCTCTTGTTTGGTGTCTTTGTTCTCTATTGGAATGGAATGGACTAAAAACTTGAAGACAATGTGAATGGAGGAGGCCACGGACAAGCTGAACAGGCAGCGACCTACCTCTCATTTGGAGGACAGAGCAAGCAGTGGGGCCATGACATGAGTGTGAACAGGGGCTTTCCAGTATCAGAACACCTGAAGGGCTGGACTTTGGGCTCAGCATGACCTGGATCTAAAATGTCTCTTGTGTCATTGAACAAGTTACTAACTACACCAGTCCCCCTCTTCTGGCCTTTATGAAATGTCAAGTCTCCAACTTCTCAGAACTACTAGAGAATTTAGTGATTAATATTCCACCCTATACTTGGTACAGAGAAACTAATTCCTCAAAGAAACCATAGTTTCTATTCCTCACATCTCATTTCTTTATATTTCTTAACGATTTCACCAAACTATTTACACTTTATCCTCCAAGTTGGCCTTAGGAGACTTAAATAGCCTGGACTACTAGGAAGTCTACATTCTGAGTGGTTGTAATGTATTCACACAAACATAATACATTCATTGAGTATTTCCTTTTCAGAAAACACTATGACAAAATGAAACCAAACATGTGTCAAACTGAGAAGACCCATATACAGAGGCAAAATGAAAAGGACATATTATTTTTCTGTTTGTAATACAACTTGCATAGGTAAATATATACCCCAACTATTGGGCTCCAATCACTGGGCTTCTCTGAGCTCTCTATGAATAGTCAACATGCTGGAATATAAGCAAAGTTTTCTTTCTTGCCTGTCTCCTCTCTCTCTCTCTCTCTCTCTCTCTCTCTCTCTCTCTCTTTCTTTCTTTCTTCTTCCTCTTCTTCCTCCTGCTCTTCTTCATAGTGCTGCTGAAGAATATAGTCTTTTATCCAACATGTGCAATTAATTTTTTTAAGAACACTTATAAATTTAAATTTTCATTACTCCCCATGTGGGAATATAAGCAAATTTTTCTCGCTCCCTTCCTCCCTCCCTTCTTTCTTTCTCTCTCTTTCTTTTTTCTACCTCTTCCTCCTTCTCCCCTTCTTCCTCCTCTTCTTCTTCCCTCTCCTCTTCCTCCTCCTCCTCCTCTTCTTCATAGCAGGGCTGAAGAATAGTGTTTTAGCCAATATATCCAGTGAGTGTTTTTTTAAAGAGCACTTGTAAATTAAAATTTTTTATTATTCCCCCATGTCCAGCCTCCTCACAGAGGCAGCTAATTCATTTTAACTGACAATCTTTTGTTATTGTTATTGCTGTTGTTGTTGTTGTTGTTGTTGTTGTTGCTTTGGTTTGGTTTTGGTTTTTATTTGCTGACCATCTTAAAGTAATTGAAATTGGCATGCCACTCTATAGGCACATGTTTGTTGGCTCCCAGGAGCTACCTGTAATAGAATTCGTTTGCACTACACCTTTAGCTGTTTGTGCTAAACAATCAGAGTATTTCCTGAGGTCTCCTGGATGTCCTATTTCTGGTGTAGTTATGAGACTAGTAGGAGACTGCAGCAGAGTGTGAAGGGGATAAAGACATGGCAAATTACAAGGGTAGAATATGTCAATTGTTCTTCATATAAGTAATTCTAGGTGAAATCAGAACAGTGAGTTCAGACAATTAATAGCAACCTTCCAGAGGCCAGGGTAGGTATGGCTTGACTGGGACCTGTTTATCTTTTGGCTGTGCCAGAAGGTGGAACATGGGCATTAGATGTGCTGCTTCATATTTATATGATGTGGCTATAATATTCCCTTTATGGGGACATAATTTAATTTGTAGATTTGCTGTTGAATGAAGAGGGGTATCACCTTTTCAAATTACAGCCTAGACACTTGGCTGATAGAGTTCACTGGAATGTCATTTCATTTTAATCCACTAGGACAAGACCATTCTTAAGATTAAAAAAGAAAACAATTAACTAGTGTAATTTGTATTAAGTGCTTTAAAAGTCTACCTTTACATTTAGGTAAAGAAGCCATGTATGGCAGTACATGCCTCATGGAAAGCAGATGTATTGTTACATGTGCAAGGCCAGCCAGAGCCAAATAGTGAGTCATTGTCTTTAGAACCAAAGGAAAATAACAACAACAAACATACTGTAACAATCTATAATCTAACAAGTTTTTTTTAATACATAAAATTGTCTTGAATTTGATGCTGGATACCTCATAGTTATTCTTTGTCTTTATATGATTTAGTCTGTCTGCATGTTCAACTTTCTCATAGATAATAGTAACAGGTTCAATGCAAAACAACCTCAGCCAATTTCCACAATGCATAGCAATTACAGCACATAGAGGTAGAGACCTTCACCAACTGACAGCTCTTAGTTTTCTCCCAAGGCAAGGATTTTAGAAACCTTCCTCAAGTAGGCAGAGGTCCAGGGTTGTATTACTTTGAAGAGGCAAGGTATGCACTATATCCTGTGTGCCTGCTCACAGTAATGAATCTCCAGTCAACTGCACATGACTCTTCTTGGTGGAAAACTCAATAACTAATGCATCTGATTTCCACCCATGGAGTTATTGCTGGTATCACATCTGAAACTGTCAAGTACTGGGTGTCATGAGCCTGCAATAATCCCAAACTCTGTGGGAAGGTGGAAGACACAGGACAGATGGTCAAAAAGCTTTGAGTTAATTCAGATATTTAGAGTAGGCCAACTCATCATCTATAAGAAAACTTAAGAGAGAATTTCAAAATGTGCACATAGTTGAAAGTTGTAATTAATGTGCCCATGCGTGTGTGTGCATGTGTGTATAGCTGTAGATGCTGGTGGTGGTCATATGTCAATGCCAGGTGTTTTCCATTATCGCTTCCACATTGTTTTTTGAGACAGGGTCTCCCACTGAACCAGGGGCCTAAAATCTCACCAGGCCAGAAAGACCCTAGGATTCACTTGCCTCCAAATGGCCCTCTTGTTTCAGCATTGGAGCTATAGTTGTGCCTCTAAGTCTGACTTCTAGAAATGTAAACTCTGGTCTTGAGCAAAGCACATTCTAGCCTGATCAATCCCTCCAAACCCCTGTCCCACACTCCCATTTCTGCTGTAAATTTTCAGCAATGTATTATTTGAATTAACTTGTGGAAATAAAGATTTAGAAGAATAGTTCATCACGCCTCCCTGTTTTATATTTCTCCTATAACACTATCGGACACTTAAATATCTTTGTATCTTGCTCCCTTTTCTTACCCCTCCAATTCACATACAGCTCTTATTGCTTGTAAAACAATTCCTTGCACTTTATGAAAATTCTAAGAAATATTTGCTGGATGAATGAATGAATGAATTAATGAAGTGACAAGATCCCTGTATGAAATTGAACATCACTTCAATAACATTCAGAGTGGGTTTGTCTTTATATTTAATCTGTAATTTCACAGTTGTCATGAAAATAAAGATAAAGAGAATCATGGTTGAAAATTCATTCCATTTGATAACTAATAACACACTGACTTATTAAAAGGGCTGTGTTTCACATATCTACTGCCATAATCAGAAATGCCAGTGTCTCCTTCCTCTCATCTCTGTCCTCATTTCACAGATGAAAAAAATGAGATTCAAAAAGGAAAATGTTTCGAAAGTTGTGCAGATAGAGGGGAACAAAAGCTGGATTTGATCTCTGAGCGCCATATGAATACAAGCTCCATAGGATTGCTCTTTCTCAGGGGAGACAAATTCAATTTTAAATTTAATTGGTGTAGTGGCTGTCCGGTAATGTTGTGGACGTAATCTCATTTCTTTACTCTGGACATCCGTAAAGACACATGAACCACAAGCTAACAGAAAGGTCATAATTACACATAATACTTATGCAGAAAACTGGTATGGGTGGATAGCTCAGTGGTTAAGAGCACTGGATATTCTTTCAGAGTATCCAGGTTTGCTTTCCAGCAGTTACAGAGCATCCAATGCCTTTTTCTCATTTCCGAGGGCCTCGTATATGTGCTTAACATGTATAAAAGAAAAATTCACACACATAAATAAAAATAAGCATACCTTAACAACAACAGTAACAACATGGTGGTTGGTCCAACCTCAGGCCGCTGGCACCTTTGTTATCAATCCTTGTAACAAGGACTATCTTTTCAAAGATTGCCAATAATGTTTATTTTATTTTCATCCTTTTCCTTCAACCTCAGTCTGTGAATATCAACTAGGAGTGCACATATTCCTACTCTGAAGTTCTATGACTTTTGTCAAAATGCTACTATTCTTTGTAGATTTTCTTTCAGATTGCACCTTAAGGTGACAATATATTTACTGCCATGCACTCTTGTCATGAATGAATACCTTAAGAGAGGTACGCAACTGTCCTCTGAATCCAGTTTTTTTCCTCAGTGAATGAATTCATGATCATACTATACCTTTGACATTTGCTGCTACTCTAAAGAGTCTATTTCTCATTTAAACATCGTATGTAATGAAGTCTCTAGGTGATTTTAATGTAGGCAATCCTGCGCCTATAAATAGTAACTGATTCCACAGGTAATGATAGGCTGGACTTCTCCATTGCCTTCCTTCTAACAATTCCAGATCTTGCTCGAGGAGTTCTTATTGACCCTAACCCTATTTTTGAGGAGACACAGAGCAAAACTAAAATGGGCAAATCAAACAAGTGAGCACGCAGAAGTCACAACCAACTAAAAATGGAAGCTCAAGCCATGCCCCTTGTCTTGGTTTGAGCTTAGAGATTACTTATGTGTAGATTCTGATCATAGGTAGAACTGGAAAGCATGCATTTATTTATTCTTTTTAATCTGTCTCTCTCTATCTGTCTCTTTGATATGTGTGTGTGTGTGTGTGTGTGTGTGTGTGTGTGTGTGTGTATGTGTATGTGTGTCTTACATCTGCATGTGTGGCTGTGCAATGGCATTTATGTGGATGCCAGAGGGCAAACCTTTGGATTGCATTCTCACCTTCAGCTTTGTTTGAGATGAAGTCTCCTGCTCTTTCCAGCAGTATACAGTTGGGCAGCTAGACCATGCACTTCTGTGGATTTGCCTCTTTCTGCCTCCCACCTTTTTGGTAAAATGAGTGGGATTACCAAAGAACACCATTGCCCCATATTTACCATGGGATTCTCGGATCCAAACTCAGGACCTCATGCTTGTACAACAAATGATTTATCCATTGAGCCATCTCTCCAGCATGGAATCTTGCTTTTCTTACAAACTCTGGAGTAAAACCCATAAAGATGTTGTCAGTCAGCTCTTTGAGGGGCAGTGATAGTGCTTCAGCCAATGTCTATCAAACCTGACAACTTAAGTACCACCCCTTCCTGTAGTCCCCAAGGAGTTCCTTTCTATCTCTAACAGAAATCATTGTCCAGAAAATTTGCTAAGACATTGTGTCTCCTAGACACAATAGGGAAGCTGCACCCATGAAAACTCAAGACTACAGATGCCTAAACAAGTCCACAAACATGAAAAAATCAATAGACATGCAAATGTGAAACTTCTGGACCTCTACCCCAGATAAAGAGATATAGACAATTATGGGCAGTGTATTTCTGTAAGTTTGAGTTTGTCCTCCTGGCCCGGAGCTACAGGAATAACAGCTCCAACACTCAAATATTTTTACAATGTCCTAGGCAATATAGCTAAGCACATTTCTTGACTAGCTCATAACTAATAAGCCACTATTCTATTTTAAGCTGTACCACATGGCTGATTTCCTGGTCCTCAGTTACATGTAATCATATTACTCTGTCTGAGGCCAAATTTCCCTTGACTGCCTTTCTCGCAGACTCCATCCCTCTCTGTGCATGTCCCACCTTCTAATCCTGCCTCAATTCATTGGCCAATTAGCTTTTTACTGAAAGGTGAGTATTTTTACACAGTACACAAGAAATTATCTCTACAGACAATTAACAACTGTAGATACAGGGAGAATTACTTTTCCCCCAGGGATGGATCCTCTAATTGGTACCAAGTGGTCATCTATGAAAATATGCACATACATGCAACACTAAACAGACTCAGCAGGCTGCAGGTTACGTTTATAAATTTGTGAGTTTATATTATTCATAGCCAACAAAAGTAATTAAGGAAAGAGAGGCCGTGGATTTGAGAGAGGCAGGGAGAGAGTGGGAGGAGAACATGAGAGCGCTTGGAGGTAGAAGGGGGGAATCATGTAATTAAATTTCAATTTTTAAAAATTATAAAAAACAAAAACCAGTCCAGTCACTATCAACTTTACTCAGCCACATATTAGATGTCCTTTATTCTCCCCCTTCTACCAAAGACAGAGACTAGGTTGGAATATTTTCTATCAGTTTTTCGCACGTTATCATAGTGGGAAGGAATTCAGCATCAGGATAAAAAACAATGAAGGTACAGCTCACAGTCACCACTTATACATTGTAGGCAAGTGGCTCAGCATTCTCATGCCTTTAAAATAATATTAGTGATTCTTCTGATCTTGTCTGGAAAATGAAAATCCTGCAAGGTACACAGCACAGTCCCTGCAAACAATGCTGTACAGATGTTAGTCACCTGGACTCAGTGTTTCTCCTGTTGAATCATCTTCATCCCAAGAATCTTGAATTCTCTAAAGGGATCTACATCCTTCATATTCAATGGGATCTCTCTAATACTCTCCCCTTTTTTTGCAGAAATGTTATGGGATTAAATAAATTAATATGCATGAACACTTGGAGCCTTGCCTGTCATATAATTATTACCCAAGATGGCTCAGCTCTTAAACTTAACACTTACTACAATAATAATTAGCTTCCTAAGGATTTTTAAATGAGCCCCTCAGCCAGCCCTTAGAGTGTAAATCGTGATGGTGTGGGCTGCATCAGTTTTAGTTGCCTTCAACTACAAACCCTCAGTGTCAGTGCCTGGCACAGAGTTGCCTCTCATAAGATGGACAAATGAATGGCTATAAATGTACGGCTGAATGAATAAGCACTCACTCTTGCCCTCCTGGGGATTTCTCAGAAACAAAACCATGAGAGATGCTCTGAGAGTGTAAAGCCAACAGGAATGGAAGGTGAAATTACCTTAGAGAGGTAGCTGATCCAGGGAGGTTAGGAAAGGGGCCATTTAAAACCTTGGATATAGAGTCTGAAGTTATGAGTCAGAGAGAAGTGATCAGAGGAAAGAATCTTGGGACATGACCGCTAGCAGATAATAGCCTTCCAAAAATATGAGCTAACTAGATTTATCTCATCAAATGTGTCTGGGGGTGCTTTGGTAAATAAAACATGAGAAATGAACAAACCTCTGAATTTCCTGTAGAAAGGCCTAATGAGTAACCTGGGGAGGGCATCTGGGTTTCCCCAGTTTAATACAGTCATGAGTTTTGAGAAACTGCTGGACCATGTGGAGATAGCAAAGGGTTAAAGTCTCAAAGCATTAGCAGATAAGGGACTGAGGTTCAAGGTTATATCACTCTCCACAATTACAAAGGCAATGGCTTGAGCTAGGACTGATGGGAGTGGAAAGGGGGTGGAAGATTCAGAAATATTCTGTGTGAGAAGCAGATTGCAGGGAATGGCTTTATACATATTGCATTTGGTTGTATTATAGTTACTCTCCAGTAATGTGCTCTGTGTTTGAAATCTATAATTCGGCATTAGTCTCCTCTGAGGGAGAATGATCCAGCAAAGCACTTCCAGGCTGCTTTAGCCCCATCCAATAACTACAGTCCTTTTCCTGGTAAATGGGGAGAACATTTCCCAAAACCTTGTACACTCCCTGAGGATATCAGGTGAAAACTAACAGCAAAATGGACTTAGGGAGAGAAACAATGTCCACAAAATCACTAAGGAACTTTCCCATATATCCTTCTGGAGTCTATGGATGAAAGTCATAACTCACATGTTGCAGAAGAAGAGACTGGGGCCTATATGTATCACTTATGGCCAGACATACTTTCCCTTCCAGATTTGGATTTATTTTCTGATCTGAGACAATGCAGGCAGAAACAGTTTTCTCAGGAATTCTGCCAGGATAATTTACCTAAGCTTTTGTATCTTGGAAAATGTGCCAAGAGTCCAGGAGGTTACCCAGAACAGGTAAACCACTCAACAGGGGTCTGGATTCCATGTAACACTCAAGGAAGGACCTGCTCCTTTCTAAGCTTAGGAGTAGGTAAACATGACCCTACAAATTCTACTTGCAGTTGGTGTGTTTATGTGTCTACTCTTCTGCCAAACTTTATCCAGGAGAACTCTGTCTCTTTTGCCTCTCATGAGGCTGAGATTTGGTTAAACCAGCACCTAAAAATGGTTAGGTGCAGTCAACTAAAAGTCAGGGACCTTTCCCCTGGATGCCTGCCTGCAATCCCAATATACATTTATTTTATTAATGAAATTTTAACTTTGAGAGTTTCATGCATGCATACAATGTATTTTGACCAACTTCATCCCCTCCTCTTCTTAACCCTTTTCATATCCATTCTGCTCCTCCTCAACCCTCCGAACTTCATGCCTTTTCTATTTTTAAAAATAACATGCCAAGTCTAATTTTTATTTCCCATTTACCCATGGATACTGGACCATCCACTGGAATATAGTTGGCCTATTAAGATGTATACTCTCAATGAAAATGGACTTCCCTCTCCCAGCAGCCTTTAACTGTCCCAGCTCCTCAGCTGGGAGTGAGGCTCATGATCCCCTCTCCTGTTTTGTGATGGAATGTGGATTGGTCTGTTCTCCTGCAGATATCCACAGTTGGTGTTAATTCGAGAGTGCAATAACTCATTATACAGAAGCCTGTTTCCCTCAGGTCCTCCCTGACTTTTGGCTCTTGCAGTCTTTCTGTTCCCACTTCCACGGGTGGTCTTTCAAGATGGGCATCCCACACCGCATTTGTAGCTGAACTCCCAGACACTTGTATTTGTGCCTTGACTAGTTGTTGAGTTTCTATATTAATGAGCACATATATCTCTAGTACGCAGCAGATCCATGAATCCACAGCTCTCCATTTAAAACATTTTAGCACATTATTGAGCTAGAAAGAGAAGAAGCTCAGCTCTGCTGGTGTCTTTCCTTTAAGTGAATTCTCCATAGAGCCTTGGGCGAGTCACCGAGCTTTGCCTTTTCCTTCTTAAAGAAATTAACTTGGAGTGTTTTGAGGACATGAGATTGAGGCTGTAATTAGTTTCCTTCTGGAATAATCACTCATACAGCAGGTCTAACCCTACAGCAAAGACAACCGATGCCCCTGCAGTTTCTACGATGTATCACTTTACACCCCAGAAACCCTACAGGTGTAAGTTAACCATCTGAAACCACCCAGCTAATGCTGCTGAGGTAGGAGGCCAAGGCTCCACCACCCTTGCCTTTATCACTCCTTGGTAAATGGTCTTTACTACTCAAAAATAGACTAAAATAGAAAATGGTACACTGTAATTATATCTGCATTTTTCATTAAGTGTTATAATTTTGAATGATTTTGAGAAAAATATTCAAATTTTAGGATATATTAGTGTGAATTCAAGTTCTACTCAATTTTGGCTGCAAGGCTTTAGACACATAACCACATTTTAGATGCCAGTCATTTGCTAAAGGAGATATATTTTAATAATGTCTCAATTGTTGTTTGCTAGAACATAATGAGATAAGATAAGCTATCCAGAGTATTAAAGTGTTGCACAAAAGGGTAGAGTGAGGGAGAAGCTTACAGATGCTCCACTAAACAGAAGCACGGGGCACTGACCAGGAGAAGCTTGCAGATGCTCCACAAGCTTCAAACAAGCTGTAGCAGTAAGAAAACTATACATCTAAGAATCCTAAAGTTAAAAGAAGAAATGCCACAGGAAGAATCAGCCAAAGGTAATTGGTAAGTGTCTGGCAATGGTTCTCTTCTGATAGAAAAGCAGTTTGGTGAAGGTTTTTGGCAATTTGGGTTGTCTTAGTTTAGCTTAAGAGGTTGCTACTGACATCTAGTGGGAGGAGCCCATGAAAGCTACTAAATAACCCACAATGAGATTTCACCACAATGAATGATATGGAAACACACTAATAGTGCTAGGATTGCATAATCTTGGACTATTAGACGTTCCTCCGGTTCAGAAACAGGTGAACCATGTTTATTCCCATGCTGTAGTATCTGGTAATATGCTCAGTACAGACAGGGTCCTCCAAAACCAACTGAAGGAAGACCAAAAGAAAACAGATAATGCAAGCAAGACAGTCCTGGTTGTCAGGGACCATCTTAGGGCCTGTAGGCACCTTTCTAGTTTGCTTTTCAATCTTCTTTTTTCTGGCTTCTTAATATTTCTCCTGTCTTTCTTCTCCCAAGCACTGGGAAGGAGGCAAATCGTACCAACTGTGAGGCTTTCCAGGGGTGGCAAACAATGCTTGTAAGACAAGCTCAACAAGACAAGCTCGACAGCCTTTCCTCCAGTTTCCCTTCAAAGCACTCTATCAGGCAGACTGCAAGCCCACCAGCAAATCCGTGGATTCCTTCTTATTCCTCCCCTAAGCATGAACAGACCAATAGCACATATTTCCTGAAGGTGTCTGACCAGGCTAGCTAAACTTTGACTTTCAGAAAATACATTCTGGTATGTGAAACAAAAACTAGGCTTAGGTGAGGAATGGAAAATAAAGACACTTCATTATGGAAGTAAGTGTATTATATCTGTTCACTCTGTCCACATCTCGCTCGGTACCTAGTGCATGGTAGGGGTTCTGAAACAGTTGTTAAATGAAGGGGTAACCTGGTAACCAACATTCCAATCCTTTCCTTAAATTTGGTCAATTTCTAAAATCTTATATCTTGCCATCTCTTCACAGGGCCATAATACATGACTATCTACTAACACTGGCCAACCTCATCCTCAGTCAACTGTTTTGGGGGGCTCTAAATTAGCTTTCCAGAAACTAGCGAAATGCACTGGGGGAACCCCTCAATGACTTAGAAAGCACATTTGGGATGGAAGTTATGTTAGTGTGATCATTGTAAAACCTAACGTGAAGATCCATCTCTCTGTGGAGTGGGGAGTGATTAAGGTGCTTCTACCTCAGCTCGTCCCTTTCTCTATTTTTTTCAAAAATATATAAAGACACACACCCATGATCAGAAAACCTCCTTTAAAGGATTGAGTTGCTCTTGTGCTGATGTCAGACTCAAAACTAGAATTGATTTTTATATGAATACCTAACAAGATCCCTGCTCCATTTGCACACTAACCTATAGTGAGGCTGGTGAAGTTTAAGACTGCCTCTTTATCTTTATACCAGCCACTTTATCTATATGCAAGGGGTTCTTTTTAACCACTCAGTGATGGATATGCTTAAGAACATACATCTATATCTAGAAGAAAAGCAGAAGTAAACATGTTGGATGGGGTAGGATTCAATGCTGTTAGGATTCAATGCTGTTAGGACTCAATGCTGTTAGGACTCAATGCTGTTAGGACTCAATGCTGTTAGGACTCAATGCTGTTTATTTGGGACTTAGTGATCTCTTTCAAGAAGGCAGACTGAAAATGATTTCCCTTATAAAACTGTTTCCAAGACTAGTTTTTAAGGGATGGCATACATTTGATGAGGCCTGAGGCTGAGCCCAACACAGTTTCTTCGAGCAAAAGTCTCTGTTTGGTGGCTCTGGCTACATTTAGAACCTCATAAATACTCATCAAAAAAAAAATCAAAGCAATCCACATTTCTTTACTGGTGTTGGATCTAATAGCACACTTGCTGATTAAACCACAAGATTATGTCTTATTCAAGAACAGGAGAAAAGCGACTACAGAATTGTGTTGTTGTTTTCTCCAAAGAAACTGTCAACTTAGGAACATTTCACCGTGCAGTGCACTCTGAGTTTTTAACTGCCTAATTGTCTCTGTAAATGGTAGTTTCAAAACTGCTACTCATTAGTCAGCAGATCACATCAGAAAAACCCTCAATATTGTGATCACTTCCAAGTTTGACTCTGGATGACACCAATGTGTTTGTGTTTGTTCCTTTGCTTTCTTTATATCCTTTTGAGTTTTGGTAAGATGTAGTAAGGATATCCTGAGCTAGACTTTATTCTAGGCACATTCTTAGGGTTCAGAATCCTGTCAGGTAGAATGGGGACAACACAGTGTTCCCCAGAGTTACCACGAGAGCGCTGTGCCCTGCCACCATGCTGCTGCTTGAGGCAAAATTTGAAACATCTTGGTTCTGTGTTAGTCAAAAATTTCCCCTGGAAGACTTGTCTGAATTTTATTGGCCTGGGTGCAAAGGACTCAGGGCTTCGACTCTGTCACAGTGCTCAGTTCCCACATCAGCAGATGTGTGCAATTTTTAATTACCTGGTTTACAGAGAAGTAATATTCTAATTGAAGCCTTTTCCAGTTAGCCAGAAAAACAAAAAGAAAATCACAGGGGCGACTGAAAGGAAAGCAAGAATTGTATAAAGTTCTCCCAAGTGGATCAATTCAGTTGAAATTGCCTTTCGTACTTTGCATCCATGACAAGCTGGGTGCTTTGAGACACTGATATTTCTAAATTGTCTTGGCATTTTTATTTGGATTCTTTGTTCGAAGATTGAAAGTCAGGCGACAGATTTGTCTTGCTCAGTTACAGGGATACCTTAATTTAGCCACATCTGCATATTGTCTCTCCCCAGTCTGGCTTTCTTGCTACATTCACATCTTGGTAGCTGCACAAATTGAGTGGTTTTTTAGGCACATAATTAGCCTGGAGTTACAAAAGCACAGTGCGAGGAAAGGGAGGTTATCTGTTGTCAGAAGAAGAAAAAAATACCAGTGGAAACATGCTGTGTTATTGTTAAGTGCCTGAAAATCACCATGGCCTATGAGCTTCCCATAGGTTATGCTGACAGGTGAAGCCCTGACCGGAGGATGAACACGCCACTCACTCCATCTCATGTGGATCATTGTGTCATCTTATCCAGTTGCACACATTCTCTGACTCCATTTTCCTATCTGAAAAGTTAGGACCTGAGATTAGCCTCTTCTGAGTGGCTATGAAGACGAGGAGAGATAAGCCAAAGTGTGTATTTACAAACTAAAAACAATCAAGGAATTTTTCATTTTGCTAAGAAGATTTCATTGTAGAAAAATTCAAAACCATTTCATTATTTTTGTCCAAAGCATTGGGATTTTTGTTCCTTAAAATAGATTACGACAAACTTTTCTGGACATGGTATTCAGGACTTGTCAGGAGGGATACAATTAAAGACCATGCAGACTTATCCCAACTGAAACTAATGGTTGACAATAATAAGTTATTGAAGTTACTGAGGTCCAATGACAGTGGTTTCATGTGTGGAACCCTGAGTCTTTCATAATAAGCAAAGAAGAAAGCAGACACTTGTAATTCACCATTCCTTCAAACTCTGCTAATTAATCTTGTAGAGTAGCTTCATATGGTGACAACTCCATTTACAGCTCATGGCTTTACATGCAACTTGTTACCACTGGCTCTGAAAGGATATCATCCAAAAATGGATGTAACGAGGAAGAAGGGAGTCAGCTGTGTGTGCTGGGGAGAGGGCAGGACCTGCCCACTCCTAATGCTTTCACTGGGCTCAAGAACGAAAGCCATGCTTGATTTTATTTCAACAACCTACCTGCTAAGGCATACTTAGTTCCTGTAGGATATATGACCTCTGAAGTTGTTCTGGGAACACATTCACAGGGATCAGACAATAGAAATAGTTAGGTGACTTTGGGGGAATTTATTTTTGAAGCTACAGTAATCAAAATTCACACTGATCATCGGAATGAGTAGCTCTGTGTTAGCACGCAAGTAAGAGGTGCATTGCAGGGCACCCTGAAGGCAGCATCCATGAGGGTCAGTTCATTCCTGGGTAGACATCACTCTCTCCTTAGAGTTAATCTGAAACCATGTCACAGTCCCCAAAAAACTTGTTATTCAAAAAGAATGTGTGCCTCAGAGTTCTAATCGAAATTCCCAACTTTACTTTAAAGTCTAAAAATTGCCAGGTTTTCACTTCTGATTTATAGGTACCCTAACTTTTGTTACAAATATATTCTGTAGTTCATTTACTGTGGAAAAATAAAAGCTATGTAGATTTGCTATGTGACAAAAGAAAAATAGAAAGAAAAAGAGTAAAGCATGTTTGTTTCCATTAGCACAAGTAGTTAATTGTCTTACCATCTGTATCTACTATGATCATATTAATAGACTTTCTCCCAGACTTCTGAATTAACAATAAAGGATTCAGACCATCCTCTTCCTTCAGCTAACCAGGTGATGCATTCAGAAATCATGAATCTAAACAGATGTGAGCGGATACCCATTCTGCAGCAGCGTGAATTAATAACAGCAACTTTCCTCCTGATTAGCTTGAGCCATGGCCACACTAGAGCCAGCGCTAGGCATGTGGCAGATGGTGGCACAAACACCCAAAACAAGACAGTCAGAAAAGAAACAATGGCCATGTGAAGCCCCGCTTTTCATGCAATTCAAGAGATTTACTTTAACAATATGGATATTTTTTGGTGTAGAAATTCAGTTCTTTTAATGACTGTCTCAGAATTGGAGAGGCATCTCATTCCTTCACTCTACTTTGGTATAAGACCTTATGAAATTAACATTGTATTTGGAAGCTATTTAAAGAGTTGAAGGTATTCTCACTGTGATACTGATAAAGAAACTTTAATTAAAATTATAAGCAAGTTGTGGCACAATGAATATACTCAGAACATTAAGTGCCCTAAAAAGAAGGCTGAGATGGAATGGCATTACATTTTTATGAAGCTGAATATAACTTTGCTTAAATAGTTTTCTTACTGTGTTAAAAAGAAACCCAGAAACCCAGTATATACTTTAGTAGCTAATGTGAGAATTATACTACATAACCCAGACTCTTTGGTTTAAACATGCATAAAAGAAAGCAAAGTTAATGGAGAAAAAAAGGCATTATCACTATTTTTTTAAATCACATTGGTAAAGAAAATTATACACCCCAAATGTACTTATACATGCGCATATATATATATATATATATATATATATATATATATATATATATATACAGAGAGAAAGAGACAGAGATAGACAGAGACATAGAGAAAGAGAGAGAAAGACAGAGATAGACACACACAGACAAAGAGAGAGAGAGGGGGACAGAGAGAGACACACAGAGAGAGAGACAGAGAAAGGCAGAGAGAGACAGAGAGAGCGAAAAGCAAATTAATAGAGATGAACTTACCGGAGCAAATATCACCATACACATTTACAAAAGAATTGATAATCCAACTTCCCTCTCCTGAAAAAATATAGAGGTTGTCTCATACTAAAAATGAAGCTTCTCTGTCCACAGCACCAGCTCTTGTCCCTCTCTTTATGAAGCAAAGGAAAAGGACAAGAAATCAATGCAAAGGGAAAGTCAGATGCTATACCAATCAGATAGCAGCTTCTGCCTTCTTGCAGAGAGATGGGAAAACAGTCATATTAGTAGACAGTGACAGCCCACAGCTGACTACAGGAACCTGATACTCCCTTGATGCGAAGCTGGCTGCTTGGTGGGGAGGAGGTTACCTCCGTTGTGCACTCCCACACTTGGCTCTCTGCTCACAACTGCAAGTGCAGGCTGCTTTGCACAAGCACGCTGCATTATGAGCAGAGGCACCAGCTCCCCTCTTACTCAGAGAGCCCCCTCCTCTCACCACAGCACTTAAAATCAAACTGTGAGCTGAACACAAGCCAGGAACTTGCATGTTTAGGGTACAGGGAAGCAGTAGTTTTCTTAAATCCTCTGGAATAGATTTGCATAGATGAGACAAATGTTTGTTTGCTTTTTAAAAATTGCCCTTGTTTTTATGGAAATGCAAGGGTGTTATGCATGGTATCCATTTGGAAAATTCATGAACTGTCCATAAATAATCGTTAAGGTGATGGCACTGGAAGATGGCTTTTCAGGCTCTGGGGACTATGGAAGGGGCAAATTATAACTTGGTGGTCATTCATCATGACAGTGTTAATGAAGACCTGTGAAAATCACAAAATTAAAAAGCTGGCAGAGGCTTAAACAAGACTCAAATTCTTTCTTTTACAGAAAGAAGTGGCACTCACTTCTTCAAGGGGCATCAATCTGGATATCCAGAGGCTATTGTTTCTGGGAGGGTGGGCCAGCCTTCACAGAGAGACTCCTCTTGGGTTCCCTGAGGATATTGTCTAACCCACTGAAGGATATTGTCTCCTGAATATCTATACTGAATTAGAGAGGGAATTCTGCAAGCCTGGACTCCCTCTGCCCTGAGTGAGCACACTGCTCAGCGCAGTGAGAGGTCTACTGTCCCAGCTTCGTCCATTGCTCAGCTACTACTGTCCCAACAAAAAGGCCAACAGGCTGCCACGTGTTTTATCCACGGTAAGTAATCCAGAATCTGCCATGGGTATTGTTTGACCCTCTTTCTGTTTCTGTCTGTGTCTCTTTCCTCTTCTCATTTATACATCTGGACACAACATAGTAACAACATTATCAGTTATTTTCTAGCTCAACTTTTGTTCCTGTGGAGAAGGGGAGGGGTGGGACCAAAGAACACCCGCCAAATGTGAATCAGAGTGAAACAACCTGGAATCTCCTGCTGCTTCTCCTCTCACTGGGAGATTGTGAGAACTGACAGCCTTTTCAGCTCTCTGTGCCTTAGATTTCCCTCTGCAAAATGGGCACACTAGCATTTCACAGTTCTTCGTAGGGAGATGTAAAGAAGGAATGAAAGATGGACAAGACAGTGCTTTCAAATCCAACTGTGTNCCCTCCCTCTTTTCCTCTTGCTTACTTCCGTGGTATTTAATTATCTCTTTGCTCAAAGAAGCAGCATCCACAGAAGCAGGAAATCACCTCCTACTCTCTCTCTCTCTCTCTCTCTCTCTCTCTCTCTCTCTCTGTGTGTGTGTGTGTGTGTGTGTGTGTGTATGTGTTTGTACACGTGTAGTGTTCATTAATGTGGGGTCAGTGACAATAGAAACTTCACTATCATTCTTCAGAAGCTATCTTCTTTGTTGCTTTGATACAAGGGCTCTTAATGGCCTGGAGTTTACCTACTAGGTTAGGATGGGGGCTCACCAATTCCCAGAGATTCTAGGACTTCACAGCTATCTTTGCCTTTCTAGCAATAGATTTACAAGTGTGTGCCTCCAGGCCCAAGATTTTCACTTGTGTTCTAGAGTGTGGATGTAGATCATGTCTGTAAAGCAAGCACGTTACCAACTGAGCCACCTCCTCAGCTAAGGAAGCCTCAAGAGGACATTTCTGCAGTTTCAGAATGTTGTAGATATTCAGCAAGTATTTGTTGGGTAAGTAAGTGGCTGACCCCCAAAACAAATCAACATGAGAACAAGCAAGGCTGGACAACTGTAAATAAAATGAGCTCATTAAAGTGACTTAGCCTTGAAGTATAAGACAAGGGAGCAAATCAATTGCTTCATTAACATTAGCGCAGTGGTTCTCAACCTTCCCAATGCTTCCACCCTTTAATACAGCTCCTCATGTTGTGGTGACTCCCAACCATAAAAATATTTTGTCACTACTTCAAAATTTTAACCGTGCTACTGTTATTAATTGTAGTGCAAGTATGTAACCTCCATGAAAGGGCTGTTTGACCCACAAAGGGTTCATGATCCACAGGTTGGGCACCTGTGCTCTAGACCTACAGAGATGCCTGGCTCCCTTGAAGTTCTTGTCCATAAGTGGGGCTTGGGAGCCAATGATCCTGTCACCTAGCCACTCAGATTATCTCTACCTTCCAATTGAGCAGACCATTCATTCAGCTGCTACTCTCTAACATGGAATCAAAACTGATAGACACAGTGTGCCCCTGTTTGATGGCTCTTTTTGAAAAATGATATTAGCACAATTTCTACTGCCTTGAAATAACACTTGTCCATTATCAGATGATTAAAAATAGCCAACATTGTTTTCTAAGTTAAGTATATTTATAGAGGGTAAGCAGATTAAAATAATATCTGTGTCTCTGAAAACTTCATTAGCAATGCTAATTTCTGATATGGTCAGATCTTCAGTTCTGATCTTCATGTTCATGGCTTTCAGACAACTTCAAAAGCCTTTTTTTTTTAATCTCTATGAATAGAAAAGCTTGGCTTTGCTTTGGTGGACTTGCTCCCTTACCATTAGAGTTTCTTTGTTTCAACATCTGGCTTCTCAAAAGGGGTCCTCTTCCAGGGTTGCCTGCTTCAGGGTCAGGCAGTAGGAGGCCTTAACTTCTAGCTTTCTAAGCATATAGCCAACAGAGAGGAAAATTCCAGGGCCAGAAGGATCTTTGAGTAGCAGTGGGGAAGGGAAGCAATCAAAGATAAGACTATCTAACCCATACTAACAAAGGACCAGGATATTAGCTAAGGCTCTACAGACAACTGTGATTGTTTTAAGCCGCAGCTTGAGAGCACTTACAGTCAATCCATTTATGCACCAACCTTGAAATATTTAATTATGTCTTCCTTACAGTTCCTGGCATGGATGAGATGTAGTTTATTCCAATATGAGTAAGTACAGAGAGTTAGGACAGAACTTAAGCAGGATATCCCCACCCGCACCGTGTTTGTGTGTGTGTGTGTGTGTGTGTGTGTGTGTGTGTGTGTGTTGAGACTAGGTTTCATAATATAGGCCAGGCTATCTCCAATTCAAGTCAATACCCCTGCATGAGCCTCATGAATGCAAGGATTACTGTCATGAACCACCACACTTGGCGTTTTACTGTGCTTGTAGGAGAAATAATGTTTTCTTCACTGTCTATTACTTTATCAAATACTCAGTGAAATAAATGAAATTAATATGCACACAATGTTTGTTAGATCATTGGGTATTCCCTGGAGAGCTCAAGGCTGAATTAAAAAAAAAATGCCAGTATATCCAGAAGATGTTCCATCTGGTAATAAGGACACATGTTCCACTATGTTCATAGCAGCCTTGTTCATAATAGCCAGAAGCTGGAAAGAACCCAGATGTCCCTCAACAGAAGAATGGATACAGAAAATTTGGTACATTTGCACAATGGAGTACTACTCAGCTATTAAAAGCAATGAATTTATGAAATTCCTAGGCAAATGGATGGATCTGGAGGGTATCATCCTGAGTGAGGTAACCCAATCACAAAAGAACTCACATAACATGTACTCACTGATAAGTGGATATTAGCCCAGAAACCTAGACTACCCAAGATACAATTTGCTAAACACATGAAACTCAAGAAGAATGAAGATCAAAGTGTGGACAGTTCACCCCTTCCTAGAATTAAGAACAAAGCACACATTGAAGGAGTTACAGAGATTAAGTGTGGAGCTGAAACAAAAGGATGGACCAACCAGTGACTGTTGCAGCCGGGGATCCATCCCATAATCAGACACCAAACACAGACACTATTGCATACGCCAGAAAGATATTGCTGAAAGGGCCCTGATATAACTGTCTCGTGGGAGGCTATACCAGTGCCTGACAAACACAGAAGTGGATGCTTACAGTCAGCTATTAGATGGAACACAGGGTTTCCAAGGGAGGAGCTAGAGAAAGTACCCAAGGAGCTGAAGGGGTCTCCAACCCTATAGGTGGAAGAACAATATGAACTAACTAGTACCCCCAGAGTTCATGTCTCTAGCTGCATATGTAGAAGAAGATGGCCTAGTTGGCCATCATTGGGAAGAGAGGCCCCTTGGTCATGCAAAGTTTATATGCCGCAGTACAGAGGAACACCAGGGACAAGATGTGGGAGTGGGTGGGTAGGGGAGCAGGGCGGGGGGGGGGGCGGTTAGGGGACTTTCGGGATAACATTTGAAATGTAAATGAAGAAAATATCTAATAAAAATTGAAAAAAAATGCCAGAAAGAGGCTACATGTTGATTGATTAGTGAATCTATAAACTACTTCCAGTGTCTGATTTGGTTGCTTCCAAACATAATTTTCCAGCTTGAAAGAAGAACTACAGAGAACCACTAATATAATGGGAAAAGGAAAAGCTTTAAATTTGAATTTTGCTGCTGTGGCTCTCTCGATAGCAGTGATATGAGTCTATTATTAAATCTTGGGTATTAGCACTGGTCTCACTGTATTTTATTTAACTATCATTGAGTCACATGAGCTAGATGCTTTAGATACAATTCAGTAAATTGGCTAAGTCTACACAGATGCTACTACACTGAGGTTTTGAACCCGAGTCCAAATTCTAAAGCCCAAATGTTCTAAATGTTTAGAAAGAGAGACTCCATGGGGTAAGTATTTAGGCATCACCTTTTTGATTATGGTTTTCCCAGTTTGTACTTACTAGAAATCAAAAGTCATGAAGCTGTTTTTGTTGCATACTTCTGAGGGATTACATCTGTTGTCCTGGTATCTAAAAGTGGCCCAATGATAAACCACTGGTCTGTAGAGTCAATCATTCTGCCCTGTTTCATAGCATACCACAACACCCTCTCCATATATGGAGAGTAGAAAACAAGACCTTGACAACTTATTGAAAGAGGAAATAGTAAATTTATATCTCATTGTTTTCTTCCTATCATATATATATATATATATATATATATATATATATATATATATATATATATATATATACACACACACACACACACACACACACACACACACACATACATACATCATAGGGAACATTCCATTAGAAATGGAGGGCTTATGAGTTTGGCTGCTTCTGACACAGATTTCTCAGTCCTGATGGAAAGAGAAGAATAGTTGTTTCTATGATTAAGTATTAAGACTTTATATGAGGAAAAAAAAATCCCTGAGGCCTGGTTTTTACAAGAATCGTGTTAGTACTGTAATAAGAGTGGAAGGAAAAAAAGCATGAAAGCCATTTTCAATAATTTTACTGAGTATACTGAGAAATGAATAATGATTTGATCAAGAGCCATGTTCACTGATGTCTTCATGAAGGGGTGGTGTCATAAGCAAGTAGTTATACTAACAGTGCCCTTTATAAAATAGCATATATTTTACATATGAATTTATGCATTTATTGTATGTTGGTGTTTTAAAGCATATGTATAGTCTGTAATGGTTCAGTATAGGCAACAGATGCATTACCTAACATAGCATTTTATTCTGTAAATTCTTAATATGCACTATGAATTTTTCAAGAATTCAACATATTGTCATTAATTGTAGTTATCAAGTTGTCCACCAAGTCTCTGCTATCTCTCTACTCTCCTCAACTGTAATCAGCATGCTCTCAAATTCAATGACATCATCATTTTAGATTTCCTATGTGTGTGAGGGCATGCAATGTTTGTCTTGTAATACCTGGTTTATTTCATTTAACTTAATGTCTTTCAGATCCCTCCATGTCTCTAAGAGTTTCCAAGCTTCATTTTCTTCACCTGTGAACTGGGCCTGGTAACTGTCACCTGAATAAATGCAGAGAAATCTAAAGATAATTATAATGGTATGAGTGAAATGCACTCCCTTTCTGTTAACACTCCAGGCTAGAGAGATTTGAGAATCAAACATTTGCAAAATGGCTTTCTGCTTTTCCTTTCCTTCCAACAAATTAGGTTACAAATCTTTTGTTAAACAGTCATGCCTCCCAAACCCAGACTGCATTACAGCTTCTAATAAAAGTGGACAAAGCGAGAGAAGATAAAAGTCTGTTCCTCCTCATCTAGCTTACAAAGTGCTGGAGTTTTGAAATCTGAGTGCTTTTACAGAGTCGGGGTTCTGTTATGGGCAGCTCGATTCTGACTCTTTCTGAAAGTGGCTCCCATTCTGCTCCTTCCCACAGGTCCAGTCTTGGGAATGGACCTCATTATGATGCTTTGTGGGGAGTTAGCCAGAGGAGACCAAGAAAAATATTTTAACTTGAGCATTTGTTCTAATGTGGGCACTAATGTGTCTTTATTTTGCTGAGTACGTTTTCTAGCAGAGGGAAATTATTATGGTAATTATTATGGTATTATTATGCCAAAAAGAATTCTCACAATTTTTTTTTTTTTTTTGGTTTTTCAAGACAGGGTTTCTCTGTGTAGTCCTGGCTGTCCTGGAACTCACTCTGTAGACCAGGCTGGCCTCCAACAATTCTCACAATTTTATTCACCCCACCCCGCTCCTGATGGGAGATACCTCCTGTATTTCTGTTTCACGTGTTTCTAAACAAGAGACATTCTCCAGTCTTGGCACTGCAATAGTTATAACTCCATGACACATCAGCTCACCTGAAAGCATTGTAAGAGCTAGAGTGCAACTTGACAGTTTTCTTTTTGTAAGCATAACATGAGATTTATTTTCCTCTAGAAGTTCACTCTTTATCATGCAGGACCCTATAGTGCCATTCAAAATGCCATGTGCCTTTGGACAGGGAAAAAGCCCTGCTTTCTTCTGGGTAGATCTTTCTAAAATAGAAATGTTTTTACCCGTTTTCCTTAAAATTTTTAGCTCCTTAAGAGACTAATTTCCCAAGACTTCAAATGATGCAAAGGAAAGGAGTCAGTGTGAAGAACAGGACATTCAGACATTTCCAGAATATCATTTATCTTAACGCCAAGAACAACATCTCTCCTTTTATTCTTTTGAAAGTGCAAAAGTGAAAATTCCCTGTGAAGAATTGTAATGCCACTTGTTCTGACATTTGCTATAGGACAAGGAATGTCAGTCTGAGACACTGCTCAGAAAGAAGATGAAAAAAAAAAACAACAGCATGCTCCTTCTGTTATGACCCCCCGCCCCCAGTGCTCCATGAGTCTAATCTTGGGTCAGCGTCACATGCTCCCAAACTTAGATATTCTGAATCAGAAACTAGGATAGTAGGTGATGAGAAATCTGAGATTTACCAACTCCTAATCCCCTCTCCCCATGGGATGTTTGATGGAATTTTGCACAGAGCTTCAGGCCAATAATGGCATCAAGGTATCATCGACAAAGCCACTATAGGTGTCACCCAAGGCAAGTTTCATGACTGACAAAGATTTTAGGTAAGAAGAGGAACCTTATACAAGGAAAGAAGTTGGCTGCTGGGAAGGGTGATCCTGGCAGAATGGTCATTAACCCACTGGGCCCTCTGGATTGATGGAGGCCTTCTTTTCAGTGAGCCTGCCCTTGCAATCTCCTGCCCTTGTGCTCTCATACACTAGACAGAGTAATTAATACAAGTGGCAGAAGTCTACTTTTCGGTACCTTCAACTCTTCTATGTCAGTTACNAGAAGTTGGCTGCTGGGAAGGGTGATCCTGGCAGAATGGTCATTAACCCACTGGGCCCTCTGGATTGATGGAGGCCTTCTTTTCAGTGAGCCTGCCCTTGCAATCTCCTGCCCTTGTGCTCTCATACACTAGACAGAGTAATTAATACAAGTGGCAGAAGTCTACTTTTCGGTACCTTCAACTCTTCTATGTCAGTTACCCATGGTCAACTATGCCATGTGCTACTAAATACAGGACTATAAGAATCACTGGTAATTTTAAGTGGTGTGCTTTCAGGTTGATGGGATGGAATCCTGCATTGAGCAATCCTCCCTTCGCAGATCTTGTCTTTACCCAGAGTGACTCTGCTGTGCATGTCGCTACTGCTAAGTCACCCAGCAGCTACCTCATATGCCATGCTGACATGACGTCTCACTGTGCTTGCGTTCAATTGACCCCCCCCCCCCCCCCCCCGTGTTAGTGACTGCTCCAAAGCACAAGCCGTGGTACAAATGACAGATCAGGGCATGCCACATATAAAGCCAGGATAGCTTTGGAAGCTTGTGGCAACAACCATGGTATGTACAGGTCTTTCAATCTCTAGAATTCAAGCAGTCATTGCTTATCTTTGAACATATCACTTTGAGAATTACGACTACTATACTTAAATACCATGTCTAAGTACCTCAAATGACATAACTCATGCAATCCTCCTTAAGATGTAAATTAGTAAGTATTAAGATGTAGAGAGCCACACCCGGTGCTTTCCCCCAGTAAACAAGTCGACAGTGCATGTGGAGAGCCACATCCGGTGCTCTCCCCAGTAAACAAGTCGATGGCACATGTGCTGGAGGTGAGCGCACGCCGAGTCACTGCCCATCCTGGGGCGTGGTGAGTGAGCAGCCAACCAGAAGCATACATGACTCGTCAGGGTATATATAAGCAGTGCCTTTTTGGGCTCGTGGTCTTTCCTCTTCATTAAACGTTTGCTGCAGAAGGATTCTGGTGTCCGAGTCCGCGTGGACTCTTTCATTAAGCCCCAAGGCAAGGCTGAGGAGATGGCTTAATCTTAGGAGAACTGGCTGCTCTTCCAGAGGATCTGGGTATAATTCCCAGCATCACAATCATTTCTGGCTCCAATTCCCGGGGGACCTACTGCCCTCTTCTGGTCCCATCAGGTACTGATCATGCATGTGGTACAAGAACATACACAGGCAAAATACCCACAGACATAAATAAACTCCTTTTTGAATTTTGTAAAAGCTCTGGGACCAATGTAAGTCTTCCTTGAGCCAAGTTGTCTTCCCTAGACTTTGCAATCAGATGACCAAACCTGCTGTCCTGGGTACTACCATAGACTTAGGCAAAGCTGCCTGAAGCTGCCCTGCCCATTAACTTCCTACAGAAATAAATAGATAAACATGAGCAGTTAGTTTAGAATGTGATTCTGTGAAAGGGAATAGGGACTTGAGACAGGAAGATAATAAGGATGCTTATTAAGGATGACTAATCTCCCTGCCTGCTCTGGAGACAGTGAAGAGAAGCACACTTAAGAGGGTCCATGCAAAAAGGGCAGAAAGCTTGAACATTCATCCTCCCCTCCCTCTGCTTTTCCTGCTCTGGGTCTAATGCTCTGGGTGCTCTTTATAGAGACCCTTCTGTGCAGAAGGAGGCTCAGGCTGGAGCAGTGACTACTGCCATGCCAGGGCCTGGTGCTGGAGGCAGGGGTTTCAATGTCTCCTGATGTCATGGTGGGTGAGTGTGGTGCTAGTTCACCATCTGGAAAAGAAAAGAGAGGAGAGGAAACCATGATCTTACTTTTGTGTTTTATGAGAGCGCCAAGGGTGAAGATGTTGATTGTGGCTCCACCTGAGATCTCCTTTTGTCTTTGTTCGTTTTGATCTTAATGGATTTGCTGTCTTATGCAACAGAGCAGGCTTTGCCTTACAGCTATTATCCTCAGCCCTCTGCCCTCTGATTACTCTGTTCTTCCAACACAGAGTGCTGTCTTTTTCCTCTCTTCTTTTTTTTCTTTTCTTTTCTTTTCTTTTTCTTTTTCAAAATATATATTTATTTATTTATTTATTTATTTATTTATTTATTTATTGTCACCAGGTAAACAGCCACTATTCCTTTCAGGAGTTGCCCCTCTCCTCTTCAGGTTGTCCCGATTTCACTCTGTGTTTTGTTGTTGTTGTTGTTGTTTGGTTTTTGTTGTTTTGTTTTTGCAGCTGTTGTCACACCTGTCTTTCTCTTAACCCAACATCTTGCAAGTGGGAGTCCTCAGTGGTGTCTTTTGCCTGCATGGGCAGACTTATTCTGTATAAAGAGATTTCAAGCTTCTTATTAGTTCAACCTGACTGAACCTTTCACTCTGAGCACAGGATGGTGGAAGAACAGCTGTTCCCTTTGCACATTTTCAAAATCCTTTTAGTTCATGCAATGGTGTGGATTTCAGGGTCTTACTTTCTGCTCTCATCTCGCAGTCAGACACATCGCTGGCTGACGGAAGCAGGGACCTCAGCTGGCTGAATGGGCACAGGTGACTTAGGTTCACCAACTCTATCAAAGACATGAAGAAGCTGAAAGTGTTCTACAGGGAAGGAAGCAAAGGCTGCTCAAATTACTCTCCAAGGTTTAAAGCAAATCCCCACTGAATGCATTGCTGAAAAGCCACTTTCCCGTTTAAGAGTGTAAGAATGTAGGTTGCAAACTCATAAGTATCCTTCAAAACCCAGCCCAGCTGGGTCGGGGAGATAGCTTAGTTTGTGAAATGCTTGCTTGGTAAGCTTATAGACCTGAGTTTGATCTCCAGAACCAATGTTTTCTATGTTTTAAAACTACTAGTAGTTTATCAATGGGAGGAGAGGGGCTTTGTCCTATGAAGGCTCTGTGCCCCAGTGTTGGGGAATGCCAAGGCCAGGAAGTTGGTGGGTTGGTGAGGGGGGGGAGGGAGGAGGGGATAGGGGAAGGTGTTTTTCAAAGGGGAAATCAGGAAAGGTTATAACATTTGAAATGTAAATAAAGAATATATCCAATAAAAAAACATCCAGACACAAAATAAAAACTAAAACCTACAAGATGTAGTGTGCCCTAGAACCCCAGTACTGGGGAATCTGCTGGGCAGTCAGCTTAGCATACTTGGTGAGTTCCAGGCCAAGGAAATACACACTCTGAAAAACTAAAGCCAAAACCAAAAGATGAATGATGCCTGATGGCCAGCACCCAATGCTATCCTCTGACCTCTAACATATACATGTATTTGTAAGTGCCACATATACATGCACACACACACACATGCATATATGTGCACACATTCATACACATGCATCCATGCACACATGCAAACACATACACCCATGTATGCACACACACATGCATACACATACATCCATGCATGCACACACACACACACACACACACACACACACACACACACACACACCCTAACTCACTAGCCCACTAAAGAGGAAAGGGGGAAGATATTTATGAAGTGCTTATGTGTATGACATTTTATTTATTTTTGTCATTTATTTTCCTAGCACACAGCAAGACAAAAAATAATGCCATTATCTAGGAAAATAATGAGAGCTTAAGGAAAAGTCTAGCTCATAAGTGATTGAATTAAATTTTGAATTTGGGTGTCTTGAACAGCAAAATGCACCTATGTTCAAAAAGCTTATGTGGCACTCCATTCGCATGTATGGGATATGTACATGCTTGAGCACATATATCGCTTTTTGATGTATTCTGCTAAATCCTCCCAGAAACCTAGTTAGGTATTATCAGCCATCTTCTACAAAGAACAGCAGAGCTGGCAAGTTGGATCAGAAGATAGAGAGCACCTGTTGTTCTTCCCAGGGAATAGGGTTCGATTCCTAGCACCTACATGGTTGCTTACAAACCATCTATAACTCCAAGCCTAGGGTATCCAATGCTCTCTTTTGGCCTCTGTAGGCACCAAGCATGCACATGGTGCATGAACCTACATATAAGGGAAGCACCCATAAAATTAAATTAAATTAAATTAAATTAAAATTTAAAACTTAGAAGGATAGCAGGTCTCCTTCTGCCTTGTCTTCTGTGGTTGCAAAGTGCATGATCTACACCTCAATTACAATATTCACCTCAATATTTAATAATTATACTTGTCTATCCTTCAAATACGAATATTTTGTGCTAAAGACTGGGTTTCTTTCTGTGTATGTGTGTGTGCATGCATGTGTATGCATGTGTGTGTATATGTATATGTGTATGTCTTTATGTGTGTGCATGTGTGTGCATGCTTGTGTGCATGGGTGTGTGTGTGTGTGTGCGCATATGTGTACATGTGTGCATATGTGCATGAACAGCCTCGGGGTAAGAATGAGTGGAAAAAACCTGGAAAAAATAAATTCACCTATGCCTTACAACAAAATGAAAAGGTAATTAAATGCTTTAAAAAGGCACATGGAAAGATCTTTTAATGATAAAAGTTTATAGATTTCAGTAGCTCACTGAGTCCTCTCCTGCCTGTATCACCTTCACACTGAGCTGCGTGTCAAGGGTTTGGCTTCTTAATAACCTGGCTTTTGTCTGTCTCCAGATCTAGACAAGATCTAGGACACAATCAGTCAGAGGACACATCAGCAAAACTTTCTTGTTTACTAATGGTTATGCTCCTGACTCAGATTAGAGAACCCTGGTCTTTACTTGGAATGAGATTATTCTTACTTTACAAATAACACTAATAGGGTTGGTTTCTCTATGTAGATTGAAAGGTAGAAGAAACCAAGTAAAGTGGCACAGACTGCCAGAAGCGGGCACACACAGCACTCTGTGGGAACAGGTTGGGGCAAGAGAACAATAAGAGGGAGCATGGAGGAGAGTGGCAAGTACACACAGAACTCTTACAGTACTTTATGTGAGGAGAGGAAGCCCTGGTGCATAGGCTCCGAGGATGCTGCTGCAGTGCAGCAAAGGATATATAACTGTAAACAACAACAACAACAACAACAACAACAACTCTTCGAATGTTTTCTCTCAACTATTTTAAAGCACAGGCTATGAGCGACTTATCAAAAATAATTTATGTTCAAAACCATTACAGTTCTCAAAGAAAAGCATAAAACTAAAGCTTTGGTGTTTAAATGGGCAGAATTTGTGCTATCAGAAAACACGGTTATTAAGAAAGAATTGTTCCCCCAAGCTTGCTGAGGTTGCTGGAGGTTTATAGATACCAGTTTTACAGAAGGTGCCAGCCATGGTACTGTGCAGCACATGCAGTAGGGCTCAGGATCACCGAGGAATCACCTAGCTACACTACACTTGTGCTCCAAGGTGGTTATGTCTTACATTAAAGACGTACTTAACTTAGTAGGTGAACTCCCACCCCTGTGAACACACCACAGGTAAGAAAATCTGTTGTGCCTAAAATGGAAGCCGTCAAAGAGAACTAAAACAAAAGCATGATAGGGATGCTGAGGTGTAGCTCCTCACAAGTGATAGCTTCTGGTAGAGGTGCAGGTGGAAAAGTCAGTTTTCTTAGGGGGCTGACCAGTGGGACTTTGACCATTCCCCAGTGAGTATATGGGCAACATAAACTGGACTTGGTTTTGAGTTTTGTTTCTGTTGTTGCTGGGGAGGGAATGACACAGGGTGCGAGGTGGGGTCAAACAGACATGGAAGGACTGGGAAATAAGTGTGATTTGGGTGTAAAAGGCAAAATTGTAAAAGAATCAAGAAAAATATTATTTTGGAAAAACAGGTCTACAATACATCAATCATTGATACAATCGTTTCTAGGATGAATAATAACATTTCAAAAAAAATCCTAGGATGGCTCACCTGATTGGTCTTGGTTCTCATTCGTTAGTTACTGGGCCAAGAGTACACTAGACACTTACGTGAGTAAGAAGCACACACAATACAATGGAAGACGCAGTAGAAAACTCGACAAGAGATAGAACATGGAGCCACGTTCCCAGAGACAGGTGCCTGACACCACAGAGCCCCCAACTCCATAATTCTGTGACTATAAGTCACACAGACAATGTCCCAAGCTTCTGGCATTCTGGCTAGACTCCAACCCCACAGTTACCTGACTATAACCAGGTACGCTCCTCCCCACAGTTACCTGATAGCCCAGCCCATTATAAAAGGAGCTGCTTGGCCCCTACTTGCTCTCCTTAAGCCTCACCTTTCTTACTCTCTAGCACTCCTTGTCTCTCTCCCTCCCCCCTCTCTCCACTTGGCCATGGCCAGCCTCTCTCTCTCTTTCTACCTTCTCTATTCTCCCTTCCTTTCTACAGAAAAGCTCTAAAACCACAGACTGTCTCTGTTCATCAAGGCCTGCCATGCTTAAATGATGAGATAGGCTTTCCCCTAACTAGCTACATCTAACCTGCTGCCAGAAGACCTTCCTGCATTACAGCCATGGACTGGACCAAAGAATCTTGCCCATGTGGGAACCATCCAGTGCCTTCTCTCCCTCTGCCCTCTCCTCCCTTTGGCTCTAGGGCTGACCGAGCTGACCCTGGGGGGCGGGGACATTCTGTTCTCAACTCTTCTCGTGGTGTCCAACAGTGTCTGAGATGCCTGAGGCTGAGAACCTAATACATAATACTGCCCCTTGTCCACTACCCATAGAGCTGGAGTCCAGTGGCTTCACACAGCCAGACACTGACCAGGGACCACGTGGAAAGCGTGCGACAGTCAGCTCCGGTGGTTGCTGGTTTTCTCCCACTCCCTCTTTCCCCCACACCCACTGCCCTGCAGCTGACTGTACATACAGAAGCCCTGGCAATCAGAAAACCACCTTTTATCCTGTGGATCATAAAGCTGTTGCTCATTTATTGACTATTGCTTTAAGCATTGTTTCGTTGGCTTGGTATGCAACACTAGTAAATGCCATATACATGTGTAGAGTTGACCCAGTCAAGATCATGTTATAAATCATGCTTATTATAACTGGCCAAGGTGCTATACAGCCTATACACAATAATTTATTTAAATGTTCCCTGCACTGTTATATATTTAAAATTGTCTCCGGTTAGCTAAGGCATGTAATGATACAGTGTACTTATAATATGTTACCATTCTTCTAAGAATGGCTTCAAGTCCAAAATTGTCTAATGAAGAACTTGGTAAAGTTTTTGCCTATTTATTCTCAAGAAATCACATTTTTCTTATCTAGGAAAAATGAATAACAAAACTTTCAGGATTATCTGGAATGCAGAAGGTGATGTCTGATGATCTAGTGTCAGAGTACAGTGGAGTACAGATAATATAATTTTTGAAAAGAACAATTTGTTTAATCAGAAAGTATGAATTTTTGTTTTGTAGATGAGGTAACACACACACACACACACACGCACACACACACACACACACACACACACACACACACACACACACAATTGTACTGCTGGTATTCCAAGAATATTCCATGTAGTCAATAAGAGCTGGCAGATAACTTCTTAATGAATAAGTAGACAATAATAGATCTTGGGGGTAAATACCTAGAGGTAACAAACTTATTCGGCTTCCATTTTTCTAAAAAATCCATTGCTCTGCAAAAGCAGACTTGTGCCATACCTTAGAAATTAGAATTCATCACTCCACTGGTCACCAAACACCAGTGCACAGAAGGATCACAGGAGGGTGCTGGGAGGTAACTAACCACCTCAGATAATATGCAAATGCTCAAACCACCTATCCATGGGCTCTGATTCTGCAGATCTGGCATTGAGCCCAAGAATATGTGTGTCCCAAGATTCCCTCAGGGGCTTGGCCAGCATTAACCCATTTAAGGGACTACTGCTGAATTGTTTGTCAGGTGGTATGCCAAGACCAAGAAGGGTTAAATTTGCAAGACAGATTTCCTGAAGAAGTCAGGCAATGGTGAATTAAGGCAAGAACCAGTTCTTCCTGTTGACTTGAAAGTGGTTAATTCTCAAGGGCAGGAATTGGTTGTACCCTTCCCCCCTCCCCTATCCTGTGTCCCAAGGCCAGCATCCACTGTACTCTAGTCAATACACATGTTTTATGATGGAGAAATTGTTACTATGAGAGCATCTTTTTTCTTCACTGACAGAGCACTCTCTGACTGTAAACAAAGTAACTGATTTAGACAAGTCAAAATATATCAACAAATCGTTCGTCTTGTACATCAATAAACAGCCTAGTGTTAGCCTTTATGCAGCCATAAATAAAACCAAGGTAAAATATTCCCTTAAAGTTTAAGATTTTCTTGAGGCCCTGCAGCACATTTTCCTATTTTGATAAAGAACTTACTCTCTCTATAATTCATCCTTTTAAACAAACAGCATGAAACTTTTTTGCCTTCCAAGTTAAAAGTTTTGACCTGTACTTTCTTCAAGAAATGCCAAGGTAGAGATGGACTTTTTTCCCTAAGAAACACATTTGTCTTGGTAGACCTTGATACTTGATAGCTATAGAGTGGTTTAAAACTGATTTGAAATTAGTGTTGAAGTTGAATTCAAGCCATGCCCAAAGCATCATAAATTCCTCATTCAGAAGAAAATAAAAGTTGTACCAACCTTGTAGTCTTAGTCCCATGTGCCCATAAGTGGGTATGATACTGGAAGTAAGGGTTAGAATCTTCATGTTTAGTGGACAACCGTCTGAATGCTTCCCTGAAGACAAACACTTGACCTTGCAAAGAGGCTCAGCATTTCTAAGCCTCAACACCACCTTTATCCATACAGATAGTTACAGCCTTACAGCCTTTCATTCTCCTTAAAGTGAGAAGTGTATTGAAAAAAATAGATGCATAAAAATAACATTTCCTGCATTCTGTTATCTCCTTAACAATTTGGTCTTCCAGTCAAATTTCCACACAAATGACTATTGCCTCTTTTTCTCAAAAATGTAGATTAGGTATATATACATAGGGTGGGTTTACTTAGGGTTTCTATCATTGTGATAAAACACCATGACCAAAAACAACTTGGAGAGAATAAGGTTTGTTTCAGCCTACAGCTCTCAGGTCACACTCCATCACAGAGAGAAGTCAGGACAGTGGGAACTGAAGCAGGGGCTGGCTGCAGAGGAGTGCTAATTTGTAAAATAAAGGAGAGCTGATGATTGGGCAGATAAAAGGGAAGGTAGAGAAGGTAAGAGAGAGAGAAGGAGAAAATGGAAGAGGGAGAGGATGAAGAAGAAATGTGGAGCAGAGGTACATGGCCTGGAAAAACTGCAAGTTCTAAGGGGTCTCATAGATGGAGAAGATAGTAGTGTGGTGGTAGATCTGCCCAATACTGCACAGCATGTATTTATATTAGTTGAGTCGAGCTTTCATTGCCAGGGCATATTTGGGTTGGAGATTTAGCACAACACAGGACCACCTACCTGCCTAGTGGTGGCACTGGCCACAGACTGGGCCCTCCCACATCAAAATCATCTAGGAAAATGCAATGCAAACTTGCCAAGAGGCCAATCTGATGGAGGCATTTTCTCAGTGGAGAGTCTTTCTTCCAAGATGCTAGCTTATGTCTGGTTGACACAAACTAGCCAAACACAAGACTTGCCCATTCCTTTTCCTTCCTGTCAATGTCAAACATTTCTTTATTCTGTGAGCAACTCTAAGAAAAGAGGTCATCATGATTGGGTAATATTTTCCTTTAGAGCTAAAGAGGTATAGGAAGAACAGCCTTTCCTTCTTGCTCCTGCTGACAATGGATCTAATGTGACTAGGCCTAGCCATGCACATTATGACAAGGACCAGCCATGTTAAACATGGTGCGCCTGGCATCTTGCTTTCTTGTCCTCAGTTTTGTCCTTGTCCCTTTTTTGGTTGAGGCAGGATGACACTGCTTTTCTTCTCACTGCCTAAAGTTGAACTATCACAAGATCCAGGTCTAGACTTTAAAAAATGGGACAGAAAAGTCTCCTGCCTTAGAACAAGGCCCAGGGTACTGACTGATAGCCCCACCCCCTCCCTCAGCCTGCCTCCTATCAATGAAAGAACTGTGAACCTGAACGTTTAGTATTAACAGGATCACTGCAAATCTATACCGAGGCACTAATATATCAACATAAGGTGACTCAAGCCCATTTGTTAGTTGTTATTGTTCTTATCTGACCAACATAAATAAATTGATATACTAATGATACAATAATTCTAATACAATAGGGTAGTGATTGTTTGGAGTCTACAAGATGTTCTAAGCCCTCTAGGGATCCCCACTTAACCTTTTAGTGATTCTCTAATGGAGAAACTTTTATGTTAAAAGGAAAATAAAAGTTAAAATCAGCCACACCACTGGTCAGAACATCAAGGCAACAGACATTCCTGTCTCTAAAACATTGCTTCTCATGAGCAGTTGGCTTAAAGGACTATTTTCTAAAATAAGACAAATAGTCCATAGGTACACGCATGCATGAACACACAAATATGTAACCCAACGAGATTTAACCGCACCTCAAAGACAATTGCTATTATCCAAAACACTAAAGGTATTGGACACTAGGGAGGGTGTGAAGAAAAGGGACCTGTGGGTAGACTGTGGTGGGAATGAAACTTGGTACAGCCAATATGGAATGCAGCGTGGAATTTATTCCAAAAAGATAAACCAACAACAACAACAACAACAGAAATCAAGGGCTGCAGAGATGGCTTAGTGCTTAAGAGCACTGGTTGCTTACTTTCAGAGTTGGGTTCAGTTCGCCACATGCTTACAGCAGGTCATAACAACATGTAAACTCCATTTCCAGAGGATCTGAGAGCCTCTCCTGGCCTTCAATGGCACTAGAATGCATGTGGTATATGAACACAAACACATACACACAACCTAGTTGAAAAGAAGGTTATAGATTTCTGAGCAGGGCTTCTCATAACTATTTTTAAGAACTAAACCAGACATTACTCTATGGCCCAGCATTCTGGGTATCCATCCAAAGGAGATAAAAACAGAACATGAAGGAAGCACTTGTTCAGTGTAGACCCATTCACAGTGGTATCCACTCCCCAGTCAAGCGGTGCGAGTCTCCAGTCTCTGCTGGGGAATGAGTAAAGAACACACAAGCACAAAGGAACACTAATCAGCCATGACAAACAAGTGGAATCCTTTGCATGTGATGTTAACCAAAGCAGAGATCACGATGCTAAGTGAAACCAGTCATAACAGAAAAACAGCTACTGCATGGGCTCAGCTGTGGGCTATCTAATGGGAGACAAAAACAGGAACAATACCTTGCTCATCAAGGGTTCTGTTTGCAGGTAAGACAGTTAAGAGTAACTCTCTGTTTGTCCTGGTTAAGTCCTTGTTTCTATTTGTAATTATGAATACATTTCTGTTTCTTAGAACTAATGTAAACTGCTTGTAATCCCACTCACATGATGTATGTCTTTATCCTTGTTTCTCTCCTTTCATGGTATCTTTCTAAATATGTGTAAGAGCTAATTTTTTGCTCCTGTGAACAATATCTCTCCTATAAAAAGAACTTCAAGAGACTACAGGGGACTCCCTCAAATCCTAACATGGTTAGATAGTGGCTGGCCAGTCAGGTGGGCACCTTAAAATACAGCTTTAATCGGATAGTCATGGATTTTGTCCTTTCTCCTTTCATTTCTGTTTAACACTGATAACAGAGTTGATTTTATAGAAATTGAGAGGATGGTGTTCACTAGAGGCGGGTGAGAATCCTGGGAGAAAAGCTTGGTCACATGCTAGCTACAGTTCGGAGCAAATACCTCGTAGTGCTGCCGTACAAGGGAGGGAACACGAGAAAGAGATGTTGGATATTATATAAAAGCAAAGCAAAAAGGAAGTTTTCACCATAAAAATGAAAAATTTTTGAGCAACATGGATCGGGGGCAAAAGCACTTGTTGTACAAGCTTCTTCTGACCCAGGAAACACTGGTGAAAGGAAGAGCAGACTTTCCCAAGCTGTGCTTTGATCTGTACACAAGCACTGTCGTGTACATGCACCCACACTCACACCCACACATTACACAAATAGAATACTCATGAATACAACTGCTTTACATTGTTAACATTTGAGGAGATGATTGTTGAACTGGGTTGAATACTAGAAGTGTATACATGTGTTGAAATGCTTCATGGTATCTAATTAATATGAATACTTTTATGGACTTTTGTGTATCTTTAAAAAAGATATATTTAAAAAATAAGCACACTTTTCCTCTGTGTGATGTCTGTCAGCTTATTTTCTTGGAGTTATAGGTGATGGCTTTAAAATTACCTTTCATATTTCAAAGTAATAATAGCTTTAGATTTTCAAAAGTCTGGAAAATAGTGCGCCCAGGGACTAAACTACCAACCAAAGAGCACATACACATGGTGGGACTCATGGCTCTAGCTGCATATGCAGCAGACGATGGCCTAGTCGGACATCAATGGGAGGAGAGGCCCTTGGTCCTATGAAGTCTCTATGCCCCAGTGTGGGGAAATGCCAGGGCCAGGAAGAGGGAGTGGGTGGGTTGGTGAGCAGGGGGAAGGGGGCGGGGATAGAAGGAGGGTGACTTTCAGAGGGAAAACCAGAAAAGCAGATAACATTTTAAAGAAACTATCCAATGAAAAAATCTGGAGGATATTTTAGTTTATTCATGATGCATGTAGATTCTATTGCTATTTGTACTGCTGAGGCCCACCTGCCATACCTGGTGAGCAGTACCATGTTATGTTCAACTATGAATCATTATTCATTCTGTTTACTATTCCATGTGTTAAATTTTAACCTATTGTTCTTTTTCTGTTCTAGCATTGTATCCATGATACCACATCACATTTAAAATGTGTCACAGTTCCTTCAGCCACTTCATACTGTGGCTCCTTACTATTTACTTATTTATTTATTTTGTATATGGCCCTGACATTCTGAAGAGAATGGGTCAAGTACTGTATAGAATGTCCCTGAGTTTGGATTTTTGATATATTTTTCTCAGGGCATGGACGAGGTTATAAGCTACAATTCTAAAATAAAACAAGAATATGTTCAATACTCAGCATCTAGAATGGGAAGACAAATTGTATTTCTCATTTGCTTCTGAAATTTATTTTATATTTTATAAAAGGGCAAATGAGACGGCTCGATTATAAAAGCTGCTGTCTAAGCCTGACAACCTGAACTACAGTTCCAGAAGCCACAGAAAAGGGAAGGGAAAGAGAAGGGGAAAGGAAAAGGAAAAGGAAAAGGAAAAGGAAAAGGAAAAAGAAAAGGTAAAAGAAAAGGAAACGGAAAAGGAAAAGGAAACGGAAAAGGAAAAGGAAAAGGAAAAAGAAAAGGAAAAGGAAAAGGAAAAGGAAAAGGAAAAGGAAAAGGAAAAGGAAAAGGAAAAAGGGAGAATAGACTCTGAGGTGTCCTCTGATCTCTACACATGCATCTATCTTGACATATATATGTACACACACACACACACACACACATATACACATGCACACATATATGCATGTACAGTCACACATACATAATAATAATAACCCAAAAATATTTTAAAACTCATATCACTATCCCTCTTTTATGTCCATCTCCATTCTTACTCTTTCTCTTACATCCCTGAGCATGTATTTTTCAAACCTGCATTTTTACATGTTTTTTCATCTCTTGTAAACAAATTATTTTCAGCAATAGTTTGAATTTTTGTAAGGATAGTATAATGAATAAATATTTGGGGATTATCTATCTATCTATCTATCTATCTATCTATCTATCTATCTTTAGGTCTGTGGTGATATGTACAAATATATTTCAATATTTAAAAATATTGTTTGGTATCTCACTTGGTGAGCATCCTGTGTTTATCCATTTGTTTCATGTAGATGTCTTAAATTGTTTTCCATTTTTGCTATTTCAATAATATACAAATAACACATTTAACCTTATTCTTAGCTAGTGGAGCTTTTCTACATCCCATATATGGCAGTAGAACTCCTGTGTGATAGTTAGTGGTTCTAGTCCAGTGGTTCTCAGCTTTCCTAATGCTGTGACACTTCAATACAGTTCTTCATGTTGTGGTGACCCCTAACCATAATTTTATTTACTACTTCATACCTGTAATTTTGCTACTATTATGAATCACAGTATAATATCTAATAGACAGGATGTCTGATATGTGACCTCCAAAGGGCTCATGCACCACAAGTTGAGAACAACTGATCTAGAATCACTTGGGAGTAGAATCTCAGTAAAGGAGTAACTGGATCAAGTTGGCCTAAAGCAAGTCTGAGAGAGATTATTATGACTGCATTAATTAAGGTGGGAAGACCCACCTACTTTAGAAGGCTCTAGTCCCTAGATTGGTGGTTCTAGCCTGTGCAAGAGTAGAGAAAGTCAGCTGAGCACCATCATGAATGCACTCACTTTCTCTGCTCTTGACTGGATGTGACTATCTGCTTTAAGTTCTAGAAGTCTGGACATTACAGAAGAGGTAGATAACAACCATTACTCTCACCTCCAAATTGCTCTCACCATGTATTTTTCACAGTAACAGAAATGAAGCCAAGACACCCAGGATCTTAAAGCTTGGTGATGTTCATCTCGTTAAGATTGGCCAAAGCCCTCTCCTTTTTGTAATACTAATCCACATTTCTCAAACATTTCAATGGCTTATTATTTAATGGTTTCAAATGCTTGAATTTAATTAACAACTTTGTTGAGTCATATTTAGGGAAAAAAAACAGTGCATGATTAGAGGGTATAATTTGATCAACTTTGAGACAAGAAATCTGCACCACAGAAAAGAAATTAATTATCTCCACTGTCCCAATAAAATTCCTCATAACTCTTTGGAATTCATTCCTCCTGGAACCGTTTATTTTCCTCTTAATGCCATGTAGACAGTGGTCTTGTTTACTTTCTTGTAGCTACAGAGTAGAACAGTGTAAGATGAAAAGCTGCTGGTGTTTCCATTGTTTGGAAGGGGAAGGGAAACATCTCCACTTTTGAAAAGAGGAAAGAATCTTACATAGATAGTAGTTAAGGACCATGAAAATGCAAGACATTAAATCTTTTTATGATTCAACCACAGATGTAGTAAACAGCACACTGAGGCAGTCCTCTAGCATCTGGCCTTCTGGTGAACAGACTCTGTTGACCTTAAGTGGGAATGAAGTGAAGGAAAAGGGCAGCCCAGAACACCAGTGACAATACTACATACATTCTGTGACAAAGTCTCTTATAACTGCCTGTCAACTAATACAAAAGAGAGCTAACTGGATGGACTTGATCTAATCATGTTAGCTCTTCAAAAAAAAATTAAAGATCAGATAAATAAGCCACAACAATTTTTGAAGGCCGCTGCTTCTATCTCTGATGGCCAAAGGGAGGGCACAGTGTCTCTTTAAGACAGTTACAGTCCTGCTAGTATGATTATGGCAGTACAAGACTTTTTAGACTCTAAAGTATAGTTTCCAACCCTCAGAAGCAGCTCTCTAGTTATTGGTGTCTCTTTAATATTTCAGATGCTCCATTTGCATGTCTGAAGACATTTTTCTCAGACTATTTCTGCACAATCTGATGCCCCTTCATTGGTGAGTAAACAAGTTGCCCAAGTCTGAACATTTAGACTCACTCAAATTACATATTTGGCTCATCATTAAGGCTCTTTGGTTTTCATTCTTAATAACTTTCTCCTCTGTTCTCCTCCTTCCAGTGCTCCAGCCTGATGTTGCAACCCACGCTTGTCTCAGCTATTGCTGTATCATCTGAATTCACTTTCTCATGAATTCTACCCTCCCATGCCACCCACTATCCCCACTCTCACCAGCAGAAAATTTCAGAATACCTAACAATGTGAACACATAGCTTAAAACTCTTTAATAACCTCCTATCAATTTTAGGGAGAAGGGTGGGGGGGAAAGGCTTATTGAGCCCTCTGCATGCTCTTTCTTGACCATGCAGGCTCAATGTAGTCTTATCTGACTCCATAGTTATGTTTTCCCTTGACTTCAAACTCTTTAGCTTTTAGATCTCCAAATATGCTTTCCAGGACATTGGACATGCTGCTTAGACCACCTAGAATATTATCTGCACTCTTTTCCTGCTTCTAATTATTCTTCAGATCATAACAGTCAACAAGGTATCTGTGACTTCTCATACTTTGCCATGTTCAGCAATTCTGAACAACCTTCTATTATCATTACATTCCAGTTTTCATGTGTCTCCTACTGTGGTTCCTTCATTATTATCAGATACCCAATTACATAAAACTATTAGCAGCATAAATCAAGCTTGTTTCTGTCTTACCTGTCATGCTCTCCCTTGGCTGCTACAGGACCAAGCTTGCTGGCTGTGTTTTGTATACATGTTTTGAATAACTGAATTAAGAGAAGAGGACAGAAGCAGACCGATACTGCCAATTCAAGTCTGTTCCAGGAGGACTCAAAATCACTCTCTTTGCAAGCTTTCCCCCCTCTGATATCCAATTTCACAGATTCCTCACTAGCCCACACAACTTTAGATTAGGAAAAATTCCTAAACAGAAGAGCAATGACTTGTGCTGTAAGGTCAAGAATTGACAAATGGGATCTTATAAAATTGCAAAGTTTCTGTAAGGCAAACGACACTGTCAATAAGACAAAAAGGCCACCAACAGATTGGCAAAGGATTTTTACCAATCTTAAATCTGATAGGGGACTAATATCCAATATATACAAAGAGCTCAAGAAGCTGGACTCCAGAAATCAAACAACCCCAATAAAAATGGGGTACAGAGCTAAACAAAGAATTCTCAACTTAGGAATACAGAATGGCTGAGAAGCACCTGAAAAAATGTTCAACTTCCTTAATCATCAGGGAAATACAAATCAAAACAGCCCTGAGATTCCACCTCACACCAGTCAGAATGACTAAGATCAAAAACTCAGGTGACAGCAGATGCTGGCAAGGATGTGAAGAAACAGGAACACTCCTCCATTGCTGGTAGGATTGCAAGCTTGTACAACCACTCTGGAAGTCAGTCTGGCATTTCCTCAGAAAATTGGACATAGTACTACCCGAAGATCCAGCAAAACCGCTCCTGGGCATATACCCAGAAGATGTTCCAAGTGGTAAGACGAACACATGCTCTACTATGTTCATAGCAGCCTTATTTATAATAGCCAGAAGCTGGAAAGAACCCCGATGTCCCTCAACAGAGGAATGGATACAGAAAATGTGGTACATTTACACAATGGAATACTACTCAGCTATTAAAAACAATGACTTCATGAAATTCTTGGGTAAATGGATGGTCCTGGATTAGTAATTTTTCTTTCTGCATTTACTTTTACTTTTTGGGATAAAAGCAAATGGAATCTAGATTCTAAAGATGTATAGTTGTTAAAGTCTTGACTTCCACTCTGTCTCTTGATGCTATTGATGATTTTGTTCATTGTGCAAAAGCTTTTTGATCTCATGCAATCCTTTTTATCTATTCTAGGGATCATTACCCAATGCTATTAAGGTCCTTTTAAATTGTTGTAGCCTTTGCTGCACCTTGAAGTGGTTTGCCTATGTTTTCATCTATCAATTTTGTATTTCAGGTTTTAAATTAATGTTTTTGATCCATTTGAATACTTTTTGTACAAATTGGGAGATACTGACCTAATTTCCTTCTCTAACAGCACCATTGGTCTAAGAGATTTTTTTTTTAAACGTTTTTACAAAAGTTTGTCAAAAAATTAGGTGGTTGAAGCTAGTGGAGATTTATTTACAGGACCTCTGTTCTATTCCACTCATCTGTATGTATGCTTTTTTCCTGAAAGTACCTTTCTGTGTTTGCCACTCTGGTTCTGTAGAATATAGTTTGAGATCCAGTATTTTAATGTTTCTAACATTGCTCTTTCTTGTTAGAATTTGGTGTCATTCTGGCTTCCTTATTAATGATATTTTCTTTCTAATTATTTGAATAATGTAATTTGAATTCTGGTAGGTATTACATTTAATTACTTTGTAGATTACTTTTGGTAGTAAATCACTTTCACATTAATTCTGCCAATCAAGGAGCATGGGAGATCTTTCCATGTTCTAGTGTCATTGTAATTTTTTTTTTTAACTTCAGAATCAGACCATCAATTTCAAAAAACCACCATGGTCTTCACATTAAATCTCCCTGGGGACAAAAAGAGCTGAGTTTAAGGATTAATGAGAGCAATAAGTCATAAGTAAGAGCCAACCTGTTAAGATGTGAAAGGAGTCAGAGTGAATAGCACTAATACACCTGCTATGACTTAAGAGTCAGCCTTTCTGCATTTATTTCTATCCTTGATTGAAACCCTTCTTCCTGTCATTCAGAAACACCTCATTGCCTCAAGGAAAACTGCTATACTTATAGCAGACATGTAGAGAACAAGACATTAGTGCTCAGCTTTTATGAATTCTAAAATAACTTCTTGGTTCCCATAACAGAAACAGCATCTTTGAGCACCACAGCTTTTTGATATATAAGGAATTCTTTCTCTTGACAAAAGAAAGAGTTTCTAAGAAACATCATGAAGACCATGAAGAATGAGTGACGTGAATAGATTAGGTTTATGCTTTGAGCACATCAGAGCAAGAAGAAAGCTGCAGATAGAGCAGTCTGTATGGAAGGTAAGTTAAAGGTCACACAAGGGTAGGAGGGATATAGATCCCAGTAAAAGCTGGTGGCTTCAGATCCTATGAGAAGGACGGGGAGGAGTCAGCATGAAGACTGGAAAGAGGCTCTGAGAACAGATGGTAGTTAATTTTGGGTGTTCATATTCTTAAGATTTAGAGCTCATAATGATATGTCTATATCTATATCATCTATCTATGATGATAAACCTAATCATATATAATTATTCTATCTTAAACTGTTAAGAAAAATTGCCCTAAAACAATAAGATAAGAGTAACTATTTTAGACATTTTCATCCAAGAAGCAATATTGAAGACAGAAAATAATTCTGTTAGATTTTTTTCTTTTTTAATTAATTAATAAGTTATAAATATATGGTACCCTTGCATATTGTCCAACAAAATTGGCTTCTGTTACTGGTTCCACATTTTAAATATTTTATTTAATATTTTAAAAGTTATTTCATATGCATTGGTATTTTTGCCTGAATGTGTGTGTGTGTTGATGGTTTTAGATCTCTTGCACTGGAGTTACAGACAGTAGTAAGTTTTCATATGGTGTTTGGAGACCCACATGCTCTGGAAGAGCAGGCAGTGCTCTTAACCACTGAGCCATCTCTCCAGCCTCAAAGGAATGGTTTTTGTATGGTGTGTGTATGTGTGCGTTTTCTTTTCCTTGAGCAAAAATACCATTTAGGAAGTTATATGAAATTATTACAAAAGAGATTTTGGTTGTAGGCCATTAATTCAGATTATTAAGTATAAACTAAGACTTCTCAGGCACTTACTACAAATGAAGCTCTATTATAAACTTCAAAAGGAATCTTTTACAAAACTGAAATTATGAGAGGTAAAGGATAAATAAAACTCATATGGCCTGAGCACTGTCTGAACTCAGCTCCACAGGGTTGATCAGCGTATCACATGGCCCCAGCGCACAGCCATGTCTTGCTCATAACTCATTCTATCATCCACGTACTCAAGTGTCTTAGAGTATGTTACACACCATGTATGTGTAAACCATAGGGATAAAGACGTCTACTGGCATCCACATGCCATAGTTTTGTTTATGCTTCAGTGGTTCACTAAAATCTCTGCTTTAAAGAGTGCAGGTGTTTTCTCCACGGTAAACCAAGATGCAGTGCAAGTAGTTGCACAAACTTTACCATTGAGTATGCTCATGACGTCTAGGTAAGTAAACGAATCATTTAAATGCCTTGTGCCTCAGTGTCTCTTAGATATTTTGAGTCCTCCAACTCTACAACTTGACTAGGCAGACCATGAGCCCATCAAATCATATACTCCAAAAAGGTTCAGAAGCAAACTAGCATAACTCCTTACCTCAGTCATTCTATGCAGGACAAACTGGTGACAAGCCGAAGGATGCTAAACCACTTTTATTGGCAATAAAAATATCTAGACTGGAACTGATGCTCCAGTTCTGACTTGTAAAGTAGGTAGAACACACTCCTGCTATCAAGGAATGGGGTAACAATGTGAGGAGGTGAAAAGAAGAGGTGCCTCTTATTATTTATTTATTTATTTATTTATTTACTATTTTAGAAATTATCTTTTATTAAAAATAAATTGTAAAAAATAATTGTAATTTAATTTCATGCATTTCAGTATATTTGCATGCAACATATGCCTCCTGCTTGTAGAGAGCCAAAGTTAAAAACCTGTTGTGTAGAGTGCCACAGGATGCCACTCGGAATTGAACTACATTTTAAAAGATTTTACATAAAAGACATTACAGAATCCAAAATGCAGGCAAAATGCTCAAATGTAGTAGTGATGGCAGATCCTTTATCTGCTGCCCAGGTCATATGTAACATCAGAAAATTCATGCAGGAGACAGACCTTATGAATGTGAGCAATGTACTAAGTCATTCTATACATTGTTTATGGAACAACAGCAATGCTTAACTTCTGACACATTTCTACAGCACTGAGTACATCAAAACAGAAGATTCTAACAGAGAAATCTCTTATGGCCGAGAAACACTTAAGAAGTGTTCAACATCATCAGTCATCAGAAAAATTCAAGTCAAGAGGACTCTAAGATTTCACCTTACACCCATCAGAATGGTTAAGTTTAAAGACTCAAGCTACAGCAGATGGTGGAAAAGATGTGGAACAAGGAGAGCACTCCTCCAATGTTCGTGGGAATGAAAATTTGTACAGCCACTCTGGAAATAAATCTGATAGTCTCTCAGAAAAGTGAGACTAGTCCTACCTCAAGAACTAACTATACCACCCCTTGGTATATACCCAAAACATCCTCCATGCAAACAATTACATGCAAGAAAATTGCTCAACTATGTTCTTAGCAGCTTTATTCATAATAGCCAGAAACTGGATACAACCCAGATATTCTTCAACCAAAGAATGGATACAGAAATGTAGTTCCAAGAAAATCAAGAAGGAAGACCAGCGCGTGGGTACTTCATTCCTCCTTTGAATAGGAAACAAAATACCCATGAAAGGAGTTACAGAGACAAAGTTTAAAGCTAAGATGAAAGGATGGACCATACAGAGACTACCCCACCAGGGGGCATCCATCCCATAATCAGTCACTAAACTAAGACACTATTGCATAGGACAGCAAGTGTCTACTTAAGGGACCCTGATAAAGCTGTCTCGTACAGAAGTGGAAGCTCACAGTCATCTATATGATGGAACACAGGGCCCACAATGAAGAAGCTAGAGATAGAACCCCAGGAGCTGAAGGGGTCTGCAACCCTAGAAGAGGAACAACAATATGAACTAACCAGAAACCCCAGAGCTCATGTCTCTAGTTCTACATGTAGCAGAAGATGGCTTAGTCGGCCATCATTGGGAAGAGAGGCCCCTCGGTATTGCAATCTTTATATACCCCAATACAGGGGAACGCCAGGGCCAAGAAGTGGGAGTGGGTGGGCAGGGAAACAGGGCAGTAGGAGGGGGGAGGGAACTTTTGAGATAGCATTTGAAATGTAAATTAAGAAAATATCTAATAAAAATATTGAAAAAAAAGAAAATGTGGTTCATATGCACAATGGAATACTATTCAGCCAATAAAAACAAGGACAGCTTGAAACTTACAGGCAAATGAATGGAAGTAGAAAATAGCACCCTGAGTGAGGTAACCCAGACCCCAAAGGACACCCATGGTATGTATGCACTTATAAGTGGATGATAACCATAAAATGCAGGATACATGTGCTGTTTGTAAGAGTCCCCAGCCCGAAATTCCACACTCAATAATTCTATTTTCTTCTTTCTCATGAAAGTTCTTGTTTCTTTCTGCCAAGAAGTGTACCAAATGTCTGCCTTCCCTTTCTCTTAGAGAGGCAACAGTATGCTCTAGAAAGAGCAGCAGAACAGAAGAAAGGAAGAGAGGGGAGGAAAAAAATGGAAAAAAGGAAGAAAGGAAGAATGGGAGGGAGGATGTGGCCAAGAGAAGAAAGGAAAGAAAAGAGAAGAAAGTAGGAAAGCCCGGCTAGGCTGTGTCCTGGTCTGTAAATGACCTTGCACATTCTCAATCTCAAGTGTCAAATTCCTAAGACAGTCACACTACATAGGGTCACTGGAGGGCTAAAGCTACTTACCACTTGCTCTTAGCTCTGCCACAGTTTCAAACACAGCGTCTAGCATAGTACCCAGAGCAAAGTAGATGAGCCACACTTGACCTGATTATTTAGTGCCTTTCTACATTTTTTTTAACCTCACAACTATAAGCTCTACAGTCAAAGGGATAATCTCACTAAAAATATAAGGATAGTGTGCTGACACATAGATGGAACACGCTGGTTTAAAAACAAAGAGCTACAGTCTTCACCCACATACCTTCAGGCTCTGCGATCAGACTTATCTCTTGACTCTGTAACATTACTTTCCACCAGAACTTGGGTTCTGTAGTCACGTGGCCAGAACCTGTCTCCAAGCTCTGCCAGCTTCTGGTAACAAGATCCTGGACAATAAGCTTAATGTGTTCGGTTCTGTTTGTTCCTTAGAAGGCAGAGGACAAAAATGAATAAATCTCTATCCAATTTACAGAGTTGTCAAGATTAATGACAAGTGCGGATCAAGTGTCCGTCAGAGAGTAAATGCCCAGGCAAAGCCATTACTTTGATTCTCTTACTATTTTGTTGTTCTTGGAATCAGTACAAATTGAAATGTGCTCCAGTAACATTCCTTCAAGCAACAGAAAAGGAACATTGTGGATTCTACCTGTAAATGTTCTCTTTGAATCTACTTGTACCTTCCTATCTATTCAGAATCTTGTAACAGTTGCCTAACTGCTCTCCCTGATGCCAGCCAAGCCTCTGATTCCATGGCAGCCAGAAACGGTTAAACTGATAACCTCACTCTCTTGCTTAACCACCTTTGCGCTCCTTTTAATTGCTATTAAGATTAAGATCAGAGAGGAGATAGTTCAAACTGTAGAGTGCTTATTTACCATGCATGAAGCTCTAGATCCACATAGCCTGGTATGGTGGCACACACCTGTAACCACAGTTGGCATACACCTGTAACTTCAGAACTTGGAAAGTGAAGGCAAGAAGAATCAGAACCTTAAAGCCACTTGAGACACCGTGGCAAATTTGAGGCTGACTTACAAATAAACAAAGTCTCTCTTTAACACGGTCCATAGGTCTGTGTATCTGGACCGTATGTGCATCTTCAGCCTCTGCACTAACCCCCTTCACCCCTTCATTCTCTGTAATCCAATGGTACAGAATAAGCCTCTGCTCTTTCAGTGGCGTTGCTCCTCCCTGTTGGGCTCTGTGCTTTGAGTCTGCTCTGCACTCTTACCTTACTGCTATATCCCAGCAGACTATGGAAGGCCTATTCTGAGAGGTGTCCACAAGCTTTTTCAAAGTTTCACATCTATCTTCCTATGGACCACTCATCCCATATTTTACCACTTCCTGTGGAATGCTGAAGAGCCATCCTGTAGATGGCTGAGGACAGGAGCCAATCTCTCACCAATTTATCTAAGGCATGCAGACTATTGTTTGTAGCTGGGACAGGGCAGGATAGAGCTTACAGGGTGGGACTAGAGTAGCTGAATCAGGAAGTCTCTGATGGAAATACCCACTGTTTCTTAGAAATGTCACCAAACAATGGTGTGGATGGCTGTACCCACCCTTTCCTCATAGTGGTGGCATAAGAAAGGTTGGAAACATGTACAGAATAAGTGACTACATAAGGGACTGCTGTTCACCTGCACAGGTTTCTTGTCCTTTCCAAATGCAAAGACAAGGGATAGTGTCTTCCCTCCTGTATACATTTAAACTCCAGTAGGAGAGACATGATAATATCTCTTTACCCCTGAGATTCACATAAAATGTGATAAATACATTAAGCAGACTATTTTTAAAAGTCAAATGACAGCATTTTATAAAAACAAAGAGTTCCTTAAATTAAAAGAACACAAATATCTGAATTTAATTAAGTTCAATTTGGAATATTAGCAGAAGATAAACCAGTTTAATCAAAATGTCTTATGATATACAGATTATTGCCATAGATTAAAGAATATAACTAAAATATTGGTAAAATGATGGTTTTATAAGAATTTCTGTCAGGATTAGGTTATATGGAAATCACAAAACATATGTTGCCAGTGAAGCATCAAGCCAAAGCTGCAAGGTAATTGATGTTCTCTTAAGAAAGGTTCTATCTGTCCCAATAACTTTCATGATTTTTCTTCAGTATGATCTATATGGTTCGTGGAAGAATATCTTCATGTTACAGTCTTTGGTTAAGAATGTATTTCACTATATTTCTACTCACTGTAATTTCCTTAGTAACAGGCTGTTTTTTTTTTTCTTTTAAAAACTATTAAAATGTCATTCACATCACGTTCTGGATGCAGATCCAGCTATTCCCAATAGCTATTCAAAACACATAATCACCATAATTACTGTTGACATCTAATTAACATTCAGCTTCCTTTTTGCAGCATCTACAGCTGGACAAACCACCTATTACAGGATAAAAACTAATGCTCTGTTGCTTTTTCCTCAAAAAAAAAAAAAAAAAAAAAAAAAAAAAAAAAAAAAACTGGGACCCTAGACACCTGGGCTCTGGTTTTGTTCTCCCTGCAAATGATGGTTGGGGACAGGAGCGCTACATCATTACCTGTCTAAATATTGTCATTTGGTACACTGGACCTTCTCAAAAAAGGCAAACCCATGGTTACAAGGATGGTAATGATCATGCCTGCTGTTGGAGCTGTGGTTCACCAGGCATGACTCCCAATCTCCACTAGTGTGTGTATATGTGTGTGTGTGTTATTACTTGAGGACTGCCTTGGCTTGATTCTTTCCAGCTGTCTTATTTCAACTACTGCTGGCCTCCCCTTTGTTCAAGCTGCATAACGCCTCCAGACTCATTCCTGCTTTCCATACTATGTCATCTTTGGGGCATCCCTGCAGGGTGGAATGTTACAGTCTCAGCAAAATCTTTTATACACTAGTGATTGAAACATTTCCTCCTGCTTGTGCAAAAGTGGCTCAGAAGTCATGGGTAAGACCAATATCTTTCCAGTTTGCATTTCAGATCCACTCCTTAAGAGGGAGTTCACATCTGGTACTGTAAGCCAGGACATAAACTTGGGGCTGGAGAGATCATAGGACCCAATGGGGGAGCAGATTCTATTGTGCGAGTCAAACTGCCTTCATTCCTAGATCACTATTATCAGCTCCCTACTCTTAACCATTGGTAAAGATCCTTAGAGCAAGTGACTATTGATGTGGCATGTGTACTAATTTATAACCATAGGTGGATAGCTATAGTTCACCCTTCCAAAGATGAGGCATTGTCTTAATTAGGGTTTCTATTCCTGCACATACATCATGACCAAGAAGTGAGTTGGGAAGGAAAGGGTTTATTTAGCTTGCATTTCTGCATTGCTGTTCATCACTGAAGGAAGTCAGGACTGGAACTCAAGCAGGTCAGGAAGCAGGAGCTGATGCAGAGGCCATGGAGGGCAGTTTCATACTGGCTTGCTTCCCCTGGCTTGCTCAGCCTGCTCTCTTATAGAACCAAGACTACCAGCCCAGAGATGGCACCATCCACAAGGGGAACTCCCCCCTTGATAACTAATTGAGAAAATGCCTTACACCTGGATCTCATGGAGGCATTTCCCCAACTGAAGCTCCTTTCTCTGTGATAACTCCAGCCTGTGTCAAGTTGACACAAAACTAGCCAGTACAGGCATCATTGCATAAGAGGGAGTGAAAAGAATGTGAGAGCCAAGGGAAAGGGTGGAATATTATGTAAATTTCTTCAGATAGAACCATTCCATCCTTCAGGGAAGCTCCTTAAGTAGAAAAGTAAACAAATCAAACTAGCTTCAGGAAGTCTCTGAAACTGATCAGGTCCATTAGGTCCCTCTCTCCCAAGGTAAACAATAGAGTGCTGAGACAAGCCAAACTGCCAGGAAAAGAGTTAGACCACAATGAGTAATTTGGAAAAGATACTCTCCGTCTATTGAGTTGCTTGCAGGCTGTGCAGAATGCTCCATGTTCCTAGAATTTGTGAGCTGTCACCCTTGCTGGTGGACTTCATTGATATAGGTACATTGAGACATTTCTAATTCTGTAAACAATCCCTCACCTATACTCCTGTAAGTATCCCCAATAAAACTCATTGGTTCAGCAAATGCACTTTGGTGGTATCCATACTTTGGTCTGTTGTGGCCTCCCTGTCTGGGGTTAGTAGACATGTGTGAAGCATGTCCTCAAGAAAAGTTTTTCCACACATGAATCTCCTCCACAATGTCTATTGCAAGCAGTCCGGTCCTTCTTATTAAGGTTTTGGCATAAAGAGGAGTGATAGGGATACAATAACAACAAAAGGCAGAGATTCTAAAATCTCCCACAGTTCTTATCATCATGGACCCCAGGTTAGAGAAGCCCAACTTAAATTTGAAATGGAAACAAAAATCCATGCTTAAGTTTATTTTCTTTTATTAAATTTGTTCTTTCCATTTTTATCCTCTGGATTATCCTCTAAATCAGTGATTCTCAATGGGAAGATATTCCTGTGGAGGAGTGAGCTACAGGGTTAGAGTGCTGACAGACTCCTACCGTGTACATAGCCTCCACTGTGTAGTTACCTACTCCCAATATCAGTGTCACCTGATGTAGTCCGCAGTCTTCACATCTCTCTGTGCTGCTACTGAATTTTCTTTAACTTCTGAGAGAGATGGTTCCCTTCTAAGTAATCTTGCTCTTCCTTCAGGAGCTTGAACATACAAAGTTAAGGGTAACAAGTGGGGCTTCTTTGTCTTTAGATAGCAGTGTATCCTGTGAATCACCAGGCTCATCTGGGGGCAGTCAGGAGGGTGCCACTATTTTCTCAGTCTCTCTTTGTCTCCCAGGGCTCACCCTGCTCTACCGCTGTCAGATTGATGGCAGCTGCTTGGATACCATTTTGACTCCCATAGTACAAGGCCATCTGCATAAATACAGGCACAATGACGAGTATATGGCATCTCTTTAGTGTGCAATAGCTAGCTACATCTGTTAATCTGCTGTCAACCTCATCCCAGTCCATTTTACTGTTTGGGCTAACACACACAACTCTTTTAGAAACTTAATTAATTCCCTTACTAACACATCAGGGATCACCTGAATAAGTCAGTGTCTGGCTAATGATGCTTCCCCTGTACACACCTGCTCTTTGTCGGTAGGGTGGCTTACTTCATAGCCCAGGAGGTAGAAAACCTTGAACATGTGGCCTGTGATGGCACTTTCTAGTCTCATCTTGACAGGGTTCTACTTGGCACCAAACACAGTGACTGTCACCATCCTTTTCTACTAAGTTTTAATTGACAGTGGCTACTCCTCATCTTAGCTGTTGGCTCTCCTCAAGCATAGATTTGGTTCCTGGACAATCTGTTGAGTGTGCACACAGTAGCAAATCCAATTATTTCTTCCAGTACTTGCTTTGCCTTTTAACTTGTAATTCTCACAAGTTTTGCTATAATACCTTTGTGAGTGTACCAACTCCACCTCTTTCCCTCCCTTACAGATCAAAGCACTATAGGTTTTATTGTTCCCCTACCATTAAAATTGTGGCCTCTTCTCACTGAAAATCCACATGAAATCCTTTCTGTGTATTATCAGTGGTTCTTTTCATGTGTGTGTACGTGTACCTGTACATGTGTATGTATGCCCATATATTTGCATGTTTGCATATGTGTGCACATACAATATGGAAGCTAATACTCACCTGGTGGTATTTTTTTTTTTTTTTTTTTGAGGAGCTGTTCATATGTCTTTTTGAGACAAGTTCTCTCAATAGCCTGGGACCTACAAAGTAGGCTAGTCAGTAAGCCCTGATGATCTACCTGCCCCTGATTTTCCTGTGCACGGATTATAAGCACAGGCCACTACACCCAACTTTTTACGTGGGTGCTGCTAACTGAACTCAGATCCTCATGCTTGCACTGCAAGCACTTCACTGACTGAGTTATCTCCTCTGCTTAAACATAACTTGCTTCTACTATTCAATGCCTTACTGCCAATTCTGCGTTCCTTTTGGATAGTGTTAAAGTATCTTCCATCATGGGTACCAGTCATACATGTGTCATTACGTCTTTCTATAGCTCTTACACACACTGGAAATTAATTAGCTTATTAATTCATCAATCAAGACTGTCATGTTTTTCCTTCCTGAAACAATTATTTATAACTTTTTTTCATCCTTATTTTATTTGGGGATTTATTTATTTTATTACCTCTTCCTAGTGTGGTTCAGGGTGAGTTACTCAAATATACCAGCCTATCTTTGTTTTCAATTATATCTAAGAGATTTTGACAACCCCTAGATCATCCCTTCTGACTTCATCTTTCTTAAACATGAAATAAATACTAAACAGGTCTAAGTGACGGGTGTGACTTTCTACGTTATTATGAAATAGGTACTGTGGATGGTACCTTAGACTCGCTCAAGAAACCTAATCCTGTGGGCAAGGCCTGATGGCATGTTGTAAGGACAGGTTTCTAGCTCCACAGGACAGGCTATGTGGTGAGGAAATAGAGAGGACCTAACTTGTCATCCAGGGAGTGGATCGAAGTGGACTCCCATCCTTCAGGTTACTACAAATAGCAGACATGTTGACTGTGGTGTCATTGCTCAGCTATTTTACACACTCCAGCTAGGCTGCATTGAGACTTCTCACCTGAAGGCCCTGTGGAGCCATAAATACATGAAGACATATTTTAATAAAGTGGCAAAATACAGGCTGCAGAAAGTGGCTGTCAGTTGAAACATGTTAGTGGGGACTGCATTTATACTTCTTATTTTCATGTGAGTCTTAGCAAGTCTTTGCTTTCACATGTATGAGTCAAGAAAGATGACTCTGTTGTTCTTAGCTATGCTTGTTCATTCTTCTACAGAACAGGTTCACCTTTGTGGCTATCATCCCTGGACCCTTGTTTCCACTGAACACATGCTGGATTGGGCAATTTCTTATGGATCTGGCATAAGTACAAGAGAATAAGCAAAAGCTGAGGATGTCTTTTAAGACTCCGGCAGGAACTGACTCTTTCCCCATTTTTAACTTCATCTAATCAGTCAAAGCAAGTTACATGGTTCAATATCAAGACCAGGGAACAACTTTAATGGGAAGGACTCCCAATTGTGTAGCCAAGACTGCACCTAGGATTCTGCTGTGGGAATGGGAAACATTAGCACAACTACCCATCCACCATCACAAGCCAGACACCTGTCACCCTCTGCAACAGTTTATGTTGAAACCTAATCACCAACTTGATCACATGGAGCTTTCAAGAGAGCTCTCATAAAGTGGAGCTAGAGAGTTGTCTTCTCTCACACTGTGAGAGGGTAGCAAGAAGGTATAATCAAAGAGGACAGAATCCTCACCAGATGACAAACCTTTAAGACCTTTGATCGTGAATCCTTCAGAACTGTGAGAATAAATACCATTGTTTATAAGCTTCTTAGCCTGTGGTATTTTGTTAGCTCAGTGCTATAGAGTAGGAGAGCAATCGGATGGTCTCTTCCAGGAGTAGAAGCCTTACATGATTCAAAGTCCTTCACTTTGTACATCACATATATTAGCCATGAGTCCTGATGAAATGTGCCCTACCTTGAGAGAACTGAAAAAATGGTCTGTTTTTACCTGAAAGTTTTTGAAGGAAATAATTCAACAGAGGCATAGAGCATGATGTAGCTTGCATTTGATTGATAGTATTATCTCTAATAACCTTGAAGGTTTTTTTTTTTTTTGAAGAAAGATAGACAACTTGAAACTGTCTCCCAAAATAACATGGAAACTGGGGCCAAAAAATAGCAACTGAAATGCTTCATCCTTCCAAACACCAGCACATTCTGTGATGGTCAGCCACCTCCCCAGAGCCCCAAGGTGAGTCCGATTTAGGATTTTTAACTTGAGTCCTCTGTAGTATGTTTGCCCCTCTTTCCATATGATGTTATATGTAGTGAGAAATCTGAAATTTTTATTTCTTTGAAAAACCATAGAAATACTGTAAGAATATTTTTTTTTCATTTTAATCCCTGGTGTGGGGATATGAGGCTGCTGACTATGATTTGCCCTGTGCACGTAGTTTCTGCAATTAGGTGACAATTGGAATTTTGGGAACTTTTCAGAGGGTATATAATTGTTAGGGCCCCTGGAGAGGCTGGGATAATGGTTGTTATTCATTTTGGGAGGGTGGGGGGATTGGTTGTGGCTTGTTAGTAGTCCTGCTCAAATGGGAAACAAGAGGAAAGAAATTAATTTCAGATACCTCTCTCTCTCTCTCTCTCTCTCTCTCTCTCTTCCTCCCTCCCTCTCTCTCATTTGCCCTCTATCCTTGTTTCTCCTGTCTAGTGATAAGGAGTAAAACCAGGGGCAAGTGTAGACAAAGGGTAAGAAAAAGAAGAACCCACAAAGTAGCTAAGAGCAGCTATAGTTATAGATGACCTAATGCCTAGTAAGTATATCTTGCCAGAGTTATCTGTTCATACCTTTTATATGAAGGCTTTTATAATAATACCAAAAGCATAAAATAATTACAGACTCTCTGGTACAGTGCTCAGTATTACTTAGATGATCACTGTTTGCAATCAGTGAGAAACAGCAAAGGATGACTTAGGTCTTGTAGTCTTTGATCAGGGATAAATATTTCTGTGGGGAATGGGTTCAGCATCATGACTTTATGTAGTTATATATTGATTATACAAATAATAGCAGTCTAGCACATTCTCTGCCTGGAAAAAAAACAAAAGAACATTTTGTTAGAAACTGATGACTTCTCTGATCTATGATGGGTGGGTGAGAGTTATTTTGTGAAGTGATAAGAAAATCCACTATCTTTGATAAATAAAATGTGCAAGCAATTGTCTAAATTAAAAATAAAATGAAAACTTTAATTTAGAGTTGTTTCTTTTAATGTTATCTTTAGCAGCTAAACCACGTTGTAATAGACGTTTCTGGTTCCCTAGATATATTCTATCTGAATCAAACTGGATTTAATTTGTACCAGGTAGAAGTAGGTGCAGGACTAGACATCAGTAGCAAGTGAAACGGAAGAGTGAACAGAAGACAAGATTGTGTAGCGCAGATATGGAGACTTGGGCCCAAAGGGGTTAAAAGACTTGGTCACTGATATCAAAAATAGGGAAATAGCAAGGCAGAGACTTGGTTTTTCTATACACTATATTTTAGCACAATGATCTGGAGAAAATATATTGGCTAAAAAAGAACAGTCTTGAACCTGGAAAGATTGCATTCTTACAGGAAAAGCAGATCTAAACTTTAACTGTCTAGGAAGTATCGGTAGTATATATAAAAGACAAATTCCAGTATCTATCGTATATAAAGAACTCCAAAAAGCAAAAAGTGAAATGTGCTTTAGAGGTATGAATAATATGAACAAAAGGTCTTCTAACTACAATGAGACACTAGAAAGGGCTAATTAAAATGTATTAAATTTGAAAACATCAGCTTGGCCATGATTTCATTATAATACAGAAACAGTCACACTCTCAAATTAATAAAATGCATAATATAAAATGAAAAGCCATACCAGAGGCCTCTGTATGACTATTTAATATCTGAACATTCAGCATTTACAGTTGGCCAACACTCTTTTGCATGAACAGGGAATGGATATGAGGCCATTCACATTGGTCTTATTTATAACCCAGGAAGAAGGAAAACAGTCCATATGCTTATGGGTAAGAGAAGTGGCACATGAACCGTGCTGCAACTGGTCGTGTGTAATGTGTGGCTCTACCAATGAATGCCTGAAAACTGCATTGACAAATGGATAAATATTTAATATGATGTTCCAGTGACATAGGCTGGGGTTCAAGTGGCAGCAGGGTGATGTGTTTTGTGTTATAAGATTTCAAGCATGTCGCTTGGTTACTTGGTTTCTCAGAGATGTCTGTTTGTATGTACCTGTGTATAAAAGAAAAAAAAAAAAAAAAAAAAAAGAAAGTGTGTAGGGTTTCAGTACTGTCACTTGGTTTGCCTCACAGGAAGCAAGCCACCATGTGAGAAGTCATATACTGTCAAGAAAACCAGAGATGAGCCACTGATATTTTAGTACATTTAGTACAGTAATAGTAAATTCATAAATTATTAACTAGATGAAAGTTAACCAAAAGAAAAAAAACACATTGCTATAGCATAAGCCAGTCAGAAAATGGAGGACTAGTATATCACCATTTCCAAGAAGGAAATCCACTTCCCCATCAGCTATTTGTGATGGCTAAAACTTTAGGAACTTGGGTTAATTGGATCCCAGGGACAATCCAGGGAATACAGCATCCAAAGTAGACCCTTGTCCTTCACTAGACCCCTGGGAATCTCCCAGCAGCTGTGTGAAGATGAAGTTAATTGCCCAGTCAGTGCCCAAATGGGCAAGAAGGATGGTAAAACTCACAAGCAGACATGCACATACACACAATTATTTCAAGGGTCTTGAGCACTTTAATTTTAGGAGTTCTTTTATGCTAATGGACATCGCTCTGACAGGAAAAAATACGAGATGGAAAGTGATCATAGGAGAAGTTTGTGCAATGCTGCAACCTCAGAATGAAGTTTTTGTGCTGCTGAAATAGGAGATCAGTATCATTTCTGAAAAATCGCTTCTCACTGCATGGAATCCGGCACTTAAGGTGTCCTCTCACAGATTCCAAAAGAGTCTGGCACTAATGTCTTTTCCATATGAAAGTCATGATTACACAACTATTAATGATTGATAGTGCATTTTAGCTAAGCAATAAAAGTTCTAGTCTTAGTGGAGCTGGAGATTACATATAATAAGAGTTCACATGTAGACGGCTCTGGAAAATTCAGAATGGAGCAATAAACATGGCTGTTAAGCACAAAGTGCTGGAGCCAGGTACACTGGCACAGTTGCTTCGTCTGTGTCATTTGCTAGCTCTGAGAATTGGGGCACATGGCATTACTACAAGCTCAAGCTTCTTCTTTGAAATAGAGTTAACATGGGAGCTACAAAATCAGAGTTTGACCCTAGCCCCCTAGATTCACAGCTCAACTTTACCACTCACCTCCTTTGTGACCATGGCTAAGTTCCTTAGCCTTTCTTCACCTTGGTTTTCTCATCTATATGAGAGGAAAGGATTTTTTCCACTGTTATATCACAGGAAGTCCTTATATTCATTCATTAGCTCAAGCTAGACTGTAGAAGGATTTCTGGTTCTTAGATAAAAGCCAACAGTCCCTAGGAACTTATAAATGGATTTCCTGTTCACCAAAAGTCACTTCCTTGCCTCTGGAAGTAGGTACATCCCCATTGACATATACCGGACGTACATCAAGGCCTAAACTGTCATCCAGGTTTCCTCTGTCTCCACCCACAAGTACTGGTTATATGTTTTATAGACCCCATAATAACATTAGATACCACTGGATCTATCACTCACTCCCCCCCCATCACAAACTTCCAGGCCTGCTCCAAGTCACAAATGCTCCTCCTCCTAGCTACTATCTTCTTTATAACTCACTATTCTTTAACCTTCTCTCTCTAGTTCTTTCATTGTCTCTGATATTTTTTCATAGGGTTCCTCTTGCTATTCTCTATGATTCCTAGTTTCCTAGATCTGCCCATATTCAGTCATTTCTCTTTCTCTCTGCCCTGAACTCTTCCAAATGCCTCTAGATTTTTTCTCTCACTTACTCATAATTAAAAAAAAATCCTTAACTATGGAGTGGCCATTTTGACAGTTCTTTTACTGTGGCCCTTGCATACATCTACCATATAGGGTTATTGTGAGAACTGACTGGATTAAAACATTTTATATGATATAAATACACACACACACACACACACACACACACACACACACACACACACACATATATATATACATATACACAAAAGCCAAATTATATTCCTTCATCCAGAGAGACTTGCCATAGATGGCCATGGGTTGAATATTAAACAGATATCCTCAGGAAAGCAAGATGAATGCCTACCTGAAACCTACCATAAGACACACGAGTTTAACACACTTCCCACTTCACATGAGGCAGACATTGCACTGGCCTAGAAAGGAAGAATCCAAGGACAGACAGTGATGGACAGATGTGAGACAGAAGAGACAGGAGTGACATCACTCAAGCCTAGGTAAGACTTTGGTAGAATTCTAAAAGAAGCCATAATGTCAAGTATTTTCCTCCATAAATAGATTAACAATCATTACTAGAAAGGAATCTGGTGGCACTAAATAATATCCAGTATATCCCATTTTAATGATATCTCATGAATCAACTTAAGGCTTATGTACCCAGAGCTGGTTTTGGAACTAGGCATGTGACCAGGAACACTGTAGGTCTGGTTCCTAGACTCATGGAGTTGATACACTAAGGAGAAACACAAAAAGAGAAGAGGAGGTTCTGGGTAAAAATAGTGAGCCACAGGAGAATAAGATCTCAGGAGACTAGAGACAGGCTCAAGGAGGAGGAGGTGTCAGCTATGTGAAGAAGGTTAAAGATGATCAGTTCCAGCCCACAGTGTATCTCTAGGAAGTTACACTAGGCTCTAGGAATAGCTGCATTTATGAAAATGTTCTTTTGTTTTTGTTTTTTATCAGCCAGGGTGCAACCGCAGTCTGACTGGGAAAAGAAATCAAGAAATAAGGAGACCAAGGTCCATCTTGTAACATCCCCCCACCCTAAGTTACACACCAGGATGCAAACTGAGTCTGTAGGATATCAAAAATAGTCACAGCCTGCTGCCTCTCGGAGTGCTGCTGGGGTTGTGCTCCCATAGCAGTAGATGGGGATGGAGTCCTAGGGAAGCAATCAGTCAGGAGCTATCACACCCTCTTCCAGGGACATCCCAGATTCTTTCCTTGTGGGCTTGGAGCGGAATGAAAGGTTAGCATTTATCCCTATCCTTTCAGTTCCATCAAAAGCCATCACACTTGAATCTCACAACCATTCATCGTTCCTGAGTGTCCTCCCTTTGATGTATTCAACAGCCACCTGGGTACCATTTGGAGGTTATAGTGTTGCCCGTCTGATTTGTGAAATGAACGCTCAATTGAAAGATCTGACTGAGAATCTATCTACTTTTACTCAGCCTTTTGATTAAGATCTACAATTAAGCTATAAAGCACATTTGTTTATTGTGTTCTTCAGAAGCAGCAATTTCACTGTTGCCCACTTGAGGCCAAAATGCTAGATATGATGTGGTTTGCTCATCACAGTGCTAAGACAATACTAAACATCCATCCAGAAGTTGGAAGCCATTACCGCCTGGTCCAGTTTAAAGGCTTTCATGGGTCTATAATGGAATTGAGACAATGCAGGAGGAAATGACAGCATAGTGCTCAAAATGTATGTGCTATTACCTGCAAGGATAGAAGTGCCTATGTGGATTTCAAGAGCTTTTGTGTGTACAATATCAACTATCCTCCTAAGCATCGCTCAAGATCACAATGATTAGTCCATTTACATAGTGAAAGACAGAGAGTGGAAGTGACCTGTCACGGTAAAGTGGGAGATGGAGAGGTTTTACTTGGGTCAGTAAGGATCGAAAACGTCAGTTGTTTTGTCTATCGTTTGCTTATTTTGGTTTGGAACCATGGTCAGACTTACAGCGGAAGGGAGGAATAGATAGACAATGCAAGTGAATCAAACAGAGCCAACGTCCTACAGAACAGGCTGTGACTGAGATCAGATGCCCTTTCTGCTCTTCACTGGGAGTAATAGAAGCTCAGATACTGACAGTCCTACCTAAGAGACCTGACATCATCCTTTGCCCTTTGACCCTGTCTTGTTGAGCCTAACTGTCACTCCTTCCCCTTTTTATTATAGAAATTAGGTTTGGATTTTTTTTATGCTTAAGGTAAAGGTTTTAGTTATTTGACTAAAATAGAGCATAACCTTGTATTTTATCAATTTAATGCATCATTTAGTAATGCAGTCTACACAAGAGGGGACTCCATAAAGCATATTCTTTTATTCCTAACGCCTTTGACAACTAAAATGTTTATTATTTTTATCCTTGCTGATCATAATCTGATAAAGATGAAAATCCACATGTAGCTGAAATTCTAAATCTCCTCATCAAAGACTAAAAAGATTGTAACTGTTGTAACTGTTAAAGTTGTAACTGTTAGATCAAAATATGACAAAACTCATTTGCCCTGGCCCCCTTTCTCTTAGTTATAGGAAATTATGTTGTGTGTACAAATGTCAATTAATGGCTTTGAGAGAGTCTAACATTACATTTCTGATGGAAGAGTAGTAATTCCTAAGACTGCATATAACTAGTCTCTAACAGTCATGTTTTGCATTGTATCACCTAAAAGTTATAAGTTAAAACGTAAGTCCAAACTTTTCACAGGATTATGAGGAACATTAACTGGATTCAGTTTATATCTGAGAGGTGGGTGCATGCTGGGGCATGCCAGCTACCACTTCCTCAGCATCTAGAAGCTGGTTGAACTGCAAGCAGATAACTGTTCTCTCTTTCAGCGATAGACTTGGCTATGGAAGCCTGATCCACCTCAATGTGCATCCTCTTCCCAAAACAATTCAATGACTAAACACAGGCACTAAAGCCATTGTCCCTTGTCCTAACAGACAGCAGCTTCAATCCTGCCTGCAGAAGTCTCTGCAGGATCAGCAGTACCTTCTGTGACAGTACTGCCATAGTTCTTCCTTTCCTGGGCCCTGCCCTGTCTTTCCCCATGGCCATTTCAAGCACTGATTATGTGCTCCAAGTTCTGTGTGCTAGCCATCTTCTTTCTGACTGGGTTCTCCTTTCTAGGAATACAGGCTTGTAACACACCATGACAGGTCTCTCTCAAGGGCTTCAGCCACTGCTGCCTGAACTTCCTTCAGAGATGCTTCTGAGCCGCTACCATTCACCCTGCAAGGCCATGAGTGTCCCTCACGCCACACAGTTTCTTCCCATTTCTCCACTACTCTTTTCCAGCCAGTTCTTCTAGATGCTTCTATCTGGTTTCTTTGCTTCTGTCTATGCATTCTCATCTTTTTTCCTCTTCCTGTTCTTCAGTTTCTAGAAGTTTCTTTGGTTGGCTAGAAGTACTTTAGGAGACTGCAGTCAAAGTGTTCCAACAACACTAAGTTATAGTGATGTAGTTGTTTTTACACAGGCACAAAGTTTTGAGCAAGGTCCGACTGAAGAAGCTGGTGGCATTTACAGTTTTGATTAATTTGGATATGCCAGTGGAAAAAGAGAAAGCTTGGTATAAAATAGAAATCCACAGATTTTAACCTTTGCTTCTAAACACAGTGGAATTCTAGCATAAATGTGCAGTGAATTTTTACATACATTTAAATAAGAGAGTGATAAAATTATAATACTGATGACTGAAAAGACTTCACAGAGGATAAAGCACTAGCCATGCAAGCAGGGAGACCAGAGTTCAGATGCCCAGGACCCACATAAATGCCAGGCATGAACAGGAGCTGCCAATCATTCTAGGGTTAGATACAGGAGATACCCAAAGCAAGCTGGTCAGCCATACTAGTCACATTGGTTGAGTCCCAGGTTCAACTGAGAGACCCTGCCTCAATGAATAAGGTGGAGAGCAATTGAGAAATACTTTAGACATCAACCTCAGACCTCCAAATGCACATGCACACACATGTGTGTATACATCCTTGCACACAAAACATGAAAAAATAAACACTGAATAATATAAGGCAGTACACAGAAAATTACAGATCTGTAAAGCCTATAACTAAGTCATAGGAGGGTTGCAAGGATCAAGTCAGAAGGCTATGTCAGCCATTCATACAACATATATGTAAAAGACAGTGTAATACTCTTAGAAACACTGCATCATCTGTTAAAGTTCAGCCCCTGCCTTGAGAAGATGTCAATTTCCCAAATGAACTGTGGAGCCAGATATGACCTGACTCCAGAGAAATGAGATTCCTAAGAAGTCACTGCAATTTGTTTTAGAAAATCATAGTTATTCTGAAAGTGGAGCAGAGGCCACTTAGAAGGAACTTTGTCTCTCCTTTGACCTTAGGCAGGCCACTGCACCTGATGGAGAGTCACAGCTCAGTGCTCAAACTGTCTGAGGAGCATATGCAGCTCTCACAAAGGTGCAGCAAAGCCACAGCCTGAGGCCAGGTTTTCCACCCCAGACTCAGGCTGATCCCTGCATGGTGAGTCATAGTCAGAGTTACACATTGTAAAGTGGGGCAGGGTGGAGAAGGGAAGGAAAGGCTAAGGGAAGTAAATATAATTCAACTCTCATGGAAGATAATTACAACCAAACAAGAAAATTAAATGTCAAAGTGCCAAACTATATTATAATTAAACAAGCACAGAGCAGGTTTCAAGAACATTAAGGCTACCATCTAAATGGTTCAAACAAAGCTTGTTAACAAGGAAGGCAGGCACCTTGCCATTATTCAAGATCTCAGCACTGCCCCATCCCTCGGGAGATGGCAGGCAGTAATGGCACATGTGGATTCCTACAGGGTTGAAGACATATATTCTTTTTAAATTTCAGTGGTAAGACAATACGGTTCAGTCCTCATAGCAGAGGGAGCAAGCCCATTAGAACACCTGACAATTCAGCATGTGCAGTCTTTGCATTTATATCTTTCTTATAAAGTGAGGGCTAGAAACATCTGTGGACAGCTGTGCCTCTCTGTTCCTCATCAGTAATCAGCTTTCCATGTGTGTTGGCTGAATACTGTTGAAACAACTAAGACTGTCCAAAAGAACCTGATGCTTCTCCATTGAGGGACTGGCGTTCCATCCTATAGATGACTGTGAGCATCCACTTCTGTATTTGCCAGGCACTGGCATAGCCTCATATGAGACAGCTATATCAGGGTCCTTTCGGCAAACTCTTGCTGGCATATGCAATAGTGTCTGGGTTTGGTGACTGATTATGGGATGGATCCCCAGGTAGGGTAGTCTCTGGATAGTCCATCCTTTTGTCTTAGTTCTAAACTTTGTCTCTGTAACTCCTTTCATGTATTTTGTTCCCTGTTCTAAGGAGGAATGAAGTATCCACATGTTGGTCTTCCTTCTTCTTGATTTTCTTGTGTTTTTCAAATTGTATCTTGGGCATTCTAAGATTCTGTAGTAATATCCGCTTATCAGTGAGTGTATATCTAGTGACTTTTTTGTGATTGGGTTACCTCACTAAGGATGATATCCTCCAGATACATCCATTTGCCCAAGAATTTCATAACTTCATTGTTTTTAATAGCAGAGTAGTACTCCATTGTGTAAATGTACATTTTCTGTATCCTGAAGGGGTCTTTTATACCCTTATAACCCTATAATAGGAACAACAATATGAACTAACCAGAACCCCCCAGAGCTCATGTCTCTAGCTGCATATGTAGCAGAAGATGGCCTGGTCGGCCATCATTGGGAAGAGAGGCCCTTTGGTATTGCAAACTTTATATGCCCTAATACAGGGGAACGCCAGAGCCAAGAAGTGGGAGTGGTGGGTAGGGGAGCAGAGCAGGGAGGGAGGGTATAGGGAACTTTCAGGATAGCATTTGAAATGTAAATTAAGAAAATATCTAATAAAAAAACACATATACTTGGGGTTGAAGGGCTGGCTCTGCAGTTAAGAGCACTTGTTGTGAAGTGGATCCTCACAGTCATCCATTAGATGGAGCACAGGATCCCCAATGAAGGAGCTAGAAAAGGTACTCAAGGAGCTGAAGGGGTTTGCAGCCCCCTAGGAGGAACAACAATATGAACTAACCAGTAACCCCAGAGCTCCCTGGGACTAAACCACCAATCAAAGAAAACACACGGAGGGACTTGTGGCCCTAGCTACATATGTAGCAGAGGATGGCCTAGTTGGTCATCAATGGGAGGAGAGGCCCTTGGTCTTGTGAAAGTTCTATGCCCCAGTATAGAGGAATGCCTGGGCCAGGAAGCAGGAGTGGGTGTGTTGAGGAGCAGGGAGAAGGGGGATAGGATAGGGGTTTTTTGGAGGGGAAACTAGGAAAGGGGATAACATTTGAAATGTAAATAAAGAAAATATCTAATTTTTTTAAAAAAGCAAGCAAACAAAAGAAGAAGGAGGAGGAGGAGGAAGAGAAGAAGAAGAAGAAGAAGAAGAAGAAGAAGAAGAAGAAGAAGAAGAAGAAGAAGAAGAAGAAGAAGAAGAAGAAGAAGAAGAAGAAGAAGAAGAAGAAGAAGAAGCATATGCCTTCATGAGACATGAGAGCCAGTGCATGAAGCCTCTACGGTCTCATCAGCATCCTCCGCTAGGCTCTGACACTTCTGACATTTGGCTTTGAGAGTCTTTGCAAGACTTCAGATTGTGAAAGCATAGGATATATGATTTGTTTTGTTTTGTTTTTCCTCTAAAGTTATTGACTGCTTCTAGTATTAAAATAGTAAATGGCATATCAAATGTTTCTCCCAAAGGTGTAACAAAGGACTTTTGGTCAACTTGTCCTCCTGTCAATTCTCAACAACTTATCCCTAATCTTCAGCTCCTACTTCATTTGAAAACAGATTCTAAGTAAAGTTAATCCTGAGTGATTCAACCCAAATCCAAAAGAATATGCATGGTATGTACTCCCTGATGAGTGGATATTAGACAAAAAGTACATAATGCCCATGATACACCCCACAGACCCAAAGAGGAAAGCCCAAGTGAGGAAGCTTGAATTTCACTTAGAAGGGAAAAGAAAATAGTCATGGGAGGCTGAGGGAAGGAGGGGCCTATGTGGGAAAGAGAGAAACTCAAAGAGCCAGGAGAATGAATGGAAATATGTAGCTGCCTGGGATAGGGGGTAGGAGTCCCTGAAACATGGGGTGGGGAAGGCTCACAGGACTCAATGAAGGTGAACTTAGCCAAAATGTCCAACAGTGGGGATATGGAAGCTGAAGAAACCACCTCCAGCAGGGACAAAAATGGAACTGCTGATCAGTGACTATCCCAACTTGGAATCCATTCCATGGGTATGCACCAATCCCTGACCCTACTTTTGATGTTATGTTGTACTTGCAGACTGTCCTCTGAGAGGCTCTAATCAGCAGCTGACTGAGACAGATGAGTATACCCACAGCTAAGCATTGGACTGATATTGGAGACACATATTAGAAGAGTTTGGGGAAGGATTGAAGGAACTGAAGGGGATAGCAATGCCACAGGAAGACCAACAGTGTCAACTAACCTGGACTCCTAGAAACTCCCAGAGACTGAGCCACCAATGAAGGAGCATACACAGGCTGGTCTGAGGCGCTGGCACATATGTATCAGGGGGCTGCCGTGTCTAGCTCAGTGGGAGAGAATGCACCTAATCTTATAGACACTTGATGTCCCAGGGTTGGGGAATAACCACAGGTGAAGGGGAGGGAGATGGGAGAAGAACTCTGCAAGGGGAACCAGGAGGGAGGGCCTCATTTGGGATGTAAATAAATAATTAATTAATAAAAAATAAAATAGAAATTAATCTGCATTTAAGCAAAGAAAGAAATGAGATCATTTGCAGTAGGGAGAGTGACAGATGTTATTAAAGTAATGGCCAAGTTCATGTTTCTTCAGTCAAAAGCTGAGTATTATAAAAAGAACTTTCTAAATTGCTGGGTAATTCCATGTCTATTCCTCCATTATTTACACAACAATGTGAAGAGTTCAAGGTAGTAGTTCTTAGATTCTGTGGCATACACTTCCTGAGCCGTGATATTAAGGTAGAAAATGTTACAGCACAAGTAGAAAAGTTATTTGGCTTTCAGGTTTTTAGCATTTCTTATTATAACAAGGGACTGACTGGTGTCTCTTGAACAGGTTCACAACCTTTGGCAAGCCCTTAGGGAGAAAGGTGGCAGGAGGGAATGAGGAGGTAGGTAGAAAACTGTAAATGGAGAGAGTAATCATCCACAAAGCAATGTGTGGTGTTTGGAAAGAATTTAAAGGCTCTGTTTTCTTGACTATGCTCTTAGGGATCGACACAAAAAGAATATAAAATAATGTCAAGTGAAAGTACAGGAGATACCAGAGAATATAAAACTTGAAGTGTCTATAGACCATTGAAGTTTATATTTGCAGTTATTGCTTAGAATTATAAGTGACACGATTGAGGCAATGGGATACTTTCAAATCAAACCCTTTCTCCTCAAGACTGTCTTCTATGGAGATGAGAAGATGGCTCACCCAGTAAAGGCACTTGCTGCAAAGGCTGATGACCTGAGTTCAATCCCTCAGACTCACAAAGTGACAAGAGAGGACCAACTTCTGTAAGTTGTCTTCTGATCTTTATATGGCTATTGCAGGAGTGAACACATGTGCACACATGCACGCACGCACACACACACACACACACACACACACAAATTTAATAACAGTAGAAAGAACTCTTCCTACCCCAAATAACTTCAGAGTAGCTGAGTGGGGAAAGATCTGACATGGCCAGCTTCAGCAGCTCTAGTCATACTTTCTTCAGTGAGCTTCCTAACATCCATGTGCCTCAGTCTCTATTTTAAAATAAAAGATTGGATGAGGGGTATGGTGGAGCAATAGGCTTAACTCCTAGAACTATAATGTTGTTTCCATTTAAAAAAATCATTACAAAGCATCCAACACAGTCCCACACACAGAGTAGAGACTGCAAATGTCTGCACACACACACACACACACACACACACACACACACACTCAATGGAAAAGCTTAAGTAAAATAAACTTGAAAACTCGACTATTATAATGCTTAGTTTCAACCACCAGAGTTAACCTTGGTAATCATAAATTGTACACTGCTTTTCTGAGACAAAACCCACCAATGGCAGAGGTTTGCTCACAAGAATGAGTGGTTTAAACACACATGAACCTGAAGTTGCAGACAGTGACCAAGCTATGAAACTTTGTGGAAGGGGGAGAGAAGTTGATCTTCCTGGATGTCTTTAAAATATGTTCTGTTTGGGAGTTAGATTAGCATATAATGTGTATATATGCACACAGATATCAATGTTTACTTATTGGTATACTAATCAAATTATGTCAAGTGTATTTTGAGTAATTGTAATTTTTATGTATAACTTAATGAATTTATATTTTATATTTATATTCTATTTGATTATAATTTTCAAGATACAAAACAATTATCTTTCTCAGTATTTATCACAGCACTCTATGGTTGATGCAAGTATTAAAGAAAATAAAGATAAATACCATTAGATTTGTTTTTAAAAAATACAACAAATTCTGTCATGACTCTCTCCTCCTCTACTCATTTGTTTTGCCTTACTTTACACTTTACCAATTTGAAATGATTAGCAATTAGAATGTCTAATTTCAATTTTGGTAAAATATTTCAAAAGATGATGCTGTGTTTAGAATGAAAAGAAAATGACATTTGTGGAGGGTGTTTGTTCTTTGGATGATGAGTGATAGTTCATGGAGTGCTGCCTATTTTGGATATCATGCTCCACCTACATACCCTTTAAATTCATCCTTTGTCATAGTACTATCCCTAGGTGTTGGCATAGAAGAACAGGGAGAGAGTCCCCAGCCTTGTCTTCGAAGTGCTACATAAAGTGCCTAGGATGCTAAGCAGTCACTCTTTTCTGCAATCATTTAGGCAAAAACAGAAGTAGAAAGGAGCAATGGTGTAAGCGTCAGGGCACCAGTTTTCACATTTAGGACAAAGGAGCAATGGGCATATGTGTTAGAGCACAAGATTGCAGATTCAGGACTGATTTCAAATTAGGTACCTGTACAGCAGGTAGTTTTAAGATACTAATGAAAACACTGAGTTTTCCTGAGTGTCCTCACATAGGTATTTGAAGCAGGGTTTCCAAAATGCCAAGAAGTCATGCAATTTCTTTAACAGCTTGCTTTATCTTTACTTTAACCTGCTCTTTGTGGTTTAGTATTAACACATTTAATTTTCAAGTATAATTCTCTATTACCAACATATTTATAAGCTAGTTAATTACATCACTAAAAGTCATCTATAAGAAACAAATATTTAACTATGGTATAGTAAAGTATGATAAACTACGATTATTTTGAAATTATTGGAGTATAATTAATATCAAGTACACTTGACATTAATTATACTCCAATAATTCCAAAATTATATATATATATATATATAATTATTTTTATGTTCAAATTAATCAATACATCCATAGTCCTAGGTATTGTTGTGTGGCTGTTGAGGAAATTTATGGTACAATATCTTAAAATTTTTCAAGTAAATGATATAGCAATCTTTTATGGACATTATTGACAGCTCTTTTCTGAACTGTGGCTGGAAAGGAATGTCTGAAGCCAAGACGTACTTCTTGCTGTCACTGGGAGAGAAGTGCTGTTTCTTACTCCAGTTATTTGCTGGAGATACTAACAAGCACAGACAAAGGCTGTTCATCAAATGTCTACTTTCTCTAAACAAAGGGCAAGAAAAGAACTCCCCAGTGAGACAGGAATCTTTTTTTTTTTTTAAGTGTCTATTCTGGGATCTTAAATAACTAGATTTTGGGAAAGGGAGCGTTACCAGAGAACTTACATCTGATTCATACAGACAAGACAGAGGGCAGGTGGCAGAGTGCTGAGCTGCCTGGGAATAGAATGGACTTCTGATACATCAAAGCCCTGCAGTGTCATACTTCCTCCTTCAAGGCCATACCTCCTAATCCTTCCCAAACAGTTCTACCAACTGGGCACTAAACATTCAACCATATGAACCTGTAGGGGCTATTCTTATTCAAAACACCACAAACAGGAATACAAAAATACTTAACAAAATGACCAGATAGATTTTGGCATCATGTAATATGACCATGACCAAGAATTACCCAAGGAAACAATCATGGTTCAGCCTTTTACACTCAGTACAAGCAATATAACACACCATACTATTAGGTTGCAAGTAATAACTGCATGTTCACATAAGCCAATATATTAAAATATGTGACAAGATGCTACGATCCCAAGTGGCTTTTTCATTCATCTTTCATCTTAATTACCCTCTCCTCTTACCTCATCCACCCCCTTTATCCTCCCATTCCCTGCTCTGCTTAAACCTTTTCATTCTCCACATCACCTCTCCAGTTTAATTTTTCATATTGTCCCATTCTTGAAAACATCCTCTGTAAATGACCTCTTTCTAGCTTCCTGGATTCCACAAATACTTCCAGTTAAACACAGAATACACGGTTTGAAGTTAGGATCCACAAATGACAAATGAGAAAGACATGTGGTATTAGTCTTTCCGGGTTTAGATTACTTTATTAAATACAACTTTTCCTGTTTACATCCATGTATACACTATTTTTTTTCTTTACAACTAAATGAGAAAGGAGGAGTCATTGTCTTTAGTTGTTGTGTGTTAGAAAGACTGCTCATATCCAGACAGATCACACCTGGCCAGCACAGGTCCAAGGGGGAGGTTTTATTGGAGGAAAGCAGGAAAGAGAAGAGGACACAGGGACAACAAGGGAGAAGAAAAAGGGAAAAGAGGACGTGCGTCTCAGCTTTTTATTTGGGCCCAGATGTAATCACGCACTGGTAAAGCAGCAGACAGGTAAAGTGAATGCTGGGAATGTATGGTGGTTGCTATGACAACAGTCACTCTGGTAGTTGTCACCTAGGATGACACCTTTGCTGGATTCACAGTCTGTAGGTTGCCTCTGATGCCAATAGTTGTATTTCTGATGATGATGTCAGCAGGCTCCAGTAGTAGTTCCAAAGCCATGGTCAGAAAATGTCCTTATTGAGTTCAATGAGTCACAAAGCAAAACAAGAAGATGTGAATGTGGAAGGGGTTTGGAGGGAGTTGGGAGTTCAATAGTGGGAGGTAGATAAGAGAGGCTGGGGTGAGAGTAAAATGAATAACTCTGAAATCATATGAATTGTATGAAACACCGATGATCCACATCCAAACTCAAGAATAGCTTTACAGAAAAGAAGATGAGGTGCTAGCTAGCTGGTTCAGTTGTTAAAAGCACTTGCCATGGGATCCCAACCTCCGTATAATAACCTGGGTATCCCACACACCTCTGTCTTCTTAGAGTTACACACACACATACACACACACACACACACACACACACACACACACACACACACATACACGGAGGGAGGGAGGGAGAGAGAGAGAGAGAGAGAGAGAGAGAGAGAGAGAGAGAGAGAATGTCTCAGTAAGAGACTTTTTATGACCAGCTTTTTGTGTCTCCCCCCACCCCCCTGCCCTCCAAGGCTTAAACAAATGTAGTTTACACGTCTGGGTTTAAAAGGAAACTGGCTCCTTTGTTGGAAGTCAATTTAAGGTACAGAAAAAGAACTCTTATTTTATGAGTCTAATTATCAGGTTTAAGTGAAACTGACAGCCTGGAAAGGTACAATAAAATGGCTTCAGGACAATAGCAGGGTTCAGTAAAACAATGGCAGCCTACCATCCCGAGGAAATCGTGCACGGTGAGCTAACGTCTTTATTTCAGTACACTATATAATAAAAGGCTTTAAAAAATTACCAGCAAAGAAGAAGCAAATGAAGTGAGACACATTTTAGTTGCTAGACAGAACCTACTTCACAAAGACACGGTGCTCCAGAAATCTGAATATGTGTTATTAAACAAAAACATTAATTATGTGGTTTTTACCAGGACAGAACAATGTAGAGTCATTATACAGAATGTTCTGTGTGTCATGATTTTCCCTTTACTGCCAAGTGGAATCTGTACTAAAACAACTGCAATGGAAATTCGAGCATGGGAGTTTGGGACGGCACTATTCCTGAAACACTCCATCTTCACTAAGAAGTATTGACTTAGAAAGCAATCAATAAGGAGTCCAAGCTATGATTTTAAAGCTGACACATGGATCCATAAAGTTCTTATGGAAGAGCATAAACTCGTTTTGGAAAGAAAGAGAAAGCAGCATAATGGAATGTTTCCATGAAATGCTCATGAAAGCTAGAAGGAATGGTGGATCCCCTGTAACTGGAGATAACAAAAGTTGTGATCTTCCAGGTAGGTGTTAGGATCAAACCATGGTCATCTCCAAGACTACTCAGTACTCTTTATTGTGATCATAAAAAGAGAAAGAGCTATTAAGGTATGTTCTGGCCGGGTGTGTGGGGAGGGGGTGCCTCAGTGGGCCCATGCTGAGGCATCCCTTCCCCTAAGAGAACTGACACACATCAGTATAGTATAGAATAGTTGATTCAGGGCATGGGGAGGGAAGCTAAGAGGGTAGCAGAAACAGAGAAAGGCAGAGTGAAGGAGAGCATAGAGAAGTAGAGTCCAGCCATGACCATGTGGAGAGAGGGGGGAAGGGAATGGGGAGAGAGGGGAAGCAAGAAAAGAGGGAAGGGAGAGAAGCAAGAGGACTAAGAGAGGGTAAGAGAGAGAGGATGGGTCAAGCAGCCCCTTTTATACTAGGTCAAGCCTACCTGGCTATTGCCAGGTAACTGTGGGGAGGAGCATAGTTCCTGCTGCCAGAAACTATAGGGATGGAGTTTAGACAGAATACCAACACTCTTTATTTCTGAACTACCTGCCCAGCCCCCCATCTCTTTAGATTAATTTGCTTACTTATTTGTGCATGTAAAAGACTGCATGAGCCTATGTGAAAACGTGCACATGAACACACACACAGATACACACAGACACACACAGACACACAGACTTTCTCTTTTACTGGTTTTCTTGTTATTTAGGTCACATATGCCAATATAATAATTTGGAGCACAGGTCCACAAATAAGATAGAGCATATGACATTTGTCTCCTTTCCAGTCATTAGTCAGGAAGTCCAAGGAGACTTTAAAACCAATATGAGCTGTTGCCACTGCCCCAGTCTACCTCTAAGAAGGTATTGGCAAGGCCCTATTGCTGATGATACCACACACTTTGGACACAGGACTTGGAGAAATCAAGTTGGAATTGACCTGAAAGATCCTTCCTGAGGACTAGCTCTCATAGTATCATGTTATGCAAGCTGCCAAGAGAGAAAAGTAATCAATCCCCCACTGTAACTATGGACCACGGCAGTAGCCAGACTGACTACTGCCAATGATGTCATAGTGGCACTATGGATGTAACAACTGGCACTCTAATTGGACTTACAGGACAGTCAATAGGATGGGATTTGTACCTGGAACTATAAACCTAGACAGTTATTCATGGCAGGTGTTATATATCTGTTTCCTCCACGAATAAAACTTCACAGCTAATAGAGGTTGCTCTTTAAGATATAGGATGTGAAAGGGAGGCGAACCATTCCATCCTTCAGGGAACTTCCTTAAACTTCTGGCATAAACAACAGTATAGCCTCAGAAAATCTTTGAACCTGGACAGATTCATTAGGCTCTCCACTCAATGGGAAGGAAGTCGTAAGGAGTGGTAAGCGATGCTTTCGGCCAATCAAAGCTGCTAGAAGCAGAGATGAACTGAGATGACTGGAAGAGACTTAAACCAACTGGACCATGTAGAACCAGCACTCTCCAAATTGTTGAGCTGCTTGCATGTTTTGCAGTAGACTCTAAATTTCAGCTGTCACTTTTGTTGGGGTGGGGGGGGGTTGGTGATTCTGTAGTTTTTAAGTCGATTCTGTTGCTATAAGTAACTGCTCACCCATATTTCTGTTGGTAATCCTAATAAAATTCACTGGTTCCCTGTTGAAATTTGGTGACTTCCTTACGTTGATCATCAGTTTCTTATCATGCTTCCACAGAAATAATGTGGAGCAACAGTTAGGGAGGTCATAGACCCTAGAAGAGAACCTACTATTATCATTTTCCAAAATCGGCATAGGTTTTAACTGTATTCAAAACAGTTATTCTTATACCAAGAGATACATGTACCCTCCCCGTTGTCCTACTTTGCTTTCTATTGATGTTATTGAGACAATGACCAAAAGGAACTCAGAAAGGAAAGGGTTTGTTTGGCTTTATATAACTCAATCATCTCTGAGGTAAGCCAATGGCAGGACTCAAGCATGGCGGGGGACTTAGTAGCAGAAACTATGGAGGCATCTGGTTACTGACTTACTCCCCATGGCCTGATCAGTCTCCTTTCTTATACACTCCAGGACCACCTGCCCAGTCATTAGTCGGGAGAGACTACCCAGAGTGGGCTGGGCCCTCCCATATCAATCAATAATCAAGGACACACCCCAGAAGGTTTCCCGTGGGCCATCCTGGGGAGAAATTTTCTCAGTTGAGGTTCCCTCTTCTCAGGTGACCCTAACTGGTATCAAACTGGCAAAACAAAAACCAAATAAACCAAACCCCAAAAAGCCAACCAACATTGGCCTTCATCAAAGAAGCTTCTTTTCATAGCAGATAAAGACTATTACAAAATCAATAACTGGACAAAGTGCAGAGACTAAATGACCATGGGGTACTTAGCTTTAGTTGATATTTGTATAATACAACCCTTATACCCCAAGGCTCGGAGAATATCACAAAAAAGTCACAAAAAGATTGTAAGATCCAGAGTACTAGGATGTCTGTTACAATATAGTGTCTTCTAGATATCACAGGGTGCTGTACCCAGGAAATATCAACAGTATTGTTGCCTAAATGATATCTGCATAATGGTCTATGTCAGTTGACAGACCAATATGAATGAAATAATTTTTACAAAGTCTCACCTGAGATAAGGAGCTATAGGCAATAAATAATTGTGGAGATAGAGAAAATAAATGTTCTCCATGATTGAGTCCCCTGGTAGGGGGACTCGTGTGGTCAGCCCAGCACTCATAAACATATAAGCAACTCAGCAGGCTGTGTGTGTGTGTGTGTGTGTGTGTGTGTGTGTGTGTGTATAAAACAATAACAATTACAGAAGAGAAGATCTTAAATTTGACGGTGAGTAGTGGTCCTGGAAGAATTGAAAGAGAAGAGGGGTATATGAACATTATGCAAATACAATATTATACAAATAGAATATTATATTTATGTATAAAATTCTCAAAAATATTATTTTGGTGGTAGATCTTACTTTAATCTTTTTTCTGAAAGCTTAAGAATGAACCTCTCTCTTCAAAGTATCCATAGTTAAGCTAGCTGTTCATGGTAAATGGGTACTGAAAAGCTAGCTGTTAATAAGAGAAACTGCTTGTAAGGCATGGCTTTGCTGCAAACATCACAATAAGAAGACAATATTGACGTGATTAAGCATATACTATGCATGAGTTGTTCTATACTCTAGAGATAATTTTTTGAGACAGGGTTTCTCTGTGTAGCCCTGGCTGTCCTGGAACTCACTCTGTAGACCAGGCTGGCCTGGAACTCAGAAATCTGCCTGCCTCGGCCTCCCAAGTGCTGGGATTAAAGGCGTGCGCCTCCACCGCCCAGCTTAGAGATAATTTTGATTAAAATATTTCCTTTACAGCCCACACTGCAACAGTTAACATGCATTACCAAACACAGTAAGGGACATTTTGAAACAGTAGTTAGTGCCATGGGGAAGGAACAAAAATTGATGCATGTGTGGCCTTTTTAAATACCACAGCTTTGAAGATGATTCTGGTCAGTTGGAATCTGAGCTAAAGATTTTGAAGAGAGTGGTATAATTGTCAGAAGATGAAGGATGAGATAGCCCCAGCAGTAGCAGGGCTCAAGTTCAGAAAGCTCAAAGGCTCTACCAAGATGCTCGGTTCCTTCTAAAAGCAATAAGAAAGAAAAAGCATTGGAGAACAGTATCTGGTGCTGAGAGAGGTCTAATTATGGAGGAAGATAGACAATTAGGCCTATCATGTTGGAGGACAGTGTAGACAATAGCAATGGATGCAATTTACCCTGAATGCAAAAGGAAGTCTTTCCCAGGTGTAGCAAGGAAATAGCATGATTTCATTAAAACCACAATGAGATGACTTGCAGTTGAGTGGAGAATGGGTTTGGGAGAGGTGAGAAGAGCAGGACTAAGTCAGAAACTCTCTGAGAACCCTCTTGAGAGGCATAGTGATGCCTACACTGGGTTCCAAGGTGGACAGAAAAAGCTGGACTTGAGCTGCTCCCAGGCATCTGCTGGCTCTCTCTGATGAGTTAGAAAGGGAAAGAAAAGAGATGCTAGACTGACACCTAGGTTTGTAGCTTCAAGCAGGGAGATGCCACAGAAGGCAAGTTGAAGGCAGAAAGCAAGAGGTCTCCATGAAGTTCTTGTCCCCAGGTAATTTAAGGCACTTGGCAAACCCGTTAGGTTAATACACACTCAATGGAAAATTTTGAAGATCAAGCCAGGACTAGTGAGAAGAATTCTGGACATGTTGGCATCGAAACTGCATATTTTAAAATAATATTGAATGACATAACTGTATTAGTTACTCTTCTCACTGATAGAACAATGTACCTGACTTAAAAAAAATTTTAAGGAGGGGAAAGTTTATTTTTTGACTCAGAGTTTGAAGGTTCAGCTCATCGTGGTATGGAAGGAATGGGGAATCAGCATGAGGCAGCTGGTCACAATAAGTTCACAGTTAGGAAGCAGAGAAATCCGAGCATTGCTATTCAGCTGGTGTCCTGGCTAGTTTTATGTCAAATTGACACAACTTGAAACAAGCTAGAGTAATCTGAAAGGAGGGAACCTCAACTGAGAAAATGTTCTCATAATATCCAGCTGTAGGACATTTTCTCAATTAGTGATTAATACAGAAGGGCCTAGCCCATTGTGCATGGTACTATCCCTGGGCTGGTGGTCTGAGATTATATAAAAAATCAGGCTGAGCAAATCACGCAGATCAAGCCAGTAAGCAACAACCCCTTAATGGCCTATATGCATCAGCTCCTGCCTCCAGGTTCCTGCCCTGATTGAAGATGAACTACAATATGGAAGGGCAAGCCAAATAAACCCTTTCCTCCCCAGTTTGCTTTGGTTATGCTGTTTCATCACAGCAATAGTAAACCCAAGACAACTGGCTTTCACCTTCTACTCAGTTTCAGATCACAACCCATGGAATATTGCTTTCCATAGTCAGAGTGAGTTCTCCCATCTCAATTAACCTAATCTAAACTATCCTCACAGGCATGCCCAGAGGCTTAACAAGAAACCATGATGGACTTCAGCATTCAGTCTAAAAGCACTTTGATCACCCACTCAAAATGAGTTTATTTAAATTCTAATTACACATCCAGGTTGAGGTTTTGAATCTATAGTATTTATACATTAGCAATTTGACATTCTAAATTGTTACAGATTCTCGATTCAATTTGATAGTACAAAGTGTCCCCCCTCACTCTCCTCATGGACATGAGCCATTTCTAAACAGCCTCAAAGTTTCTGAAAAGGGGAACTCACTAATTCTGAAATACATCAAGTACTAAAAGGTCTAGTTTGAAGTTTTCTCCAACATAGGAATTTCCAGAGATTCCTACAAATTCTAGGCAAAAGAGCACATGCTGGCTGACCATTTCCAACACCTCTATCTACAGCACCACAGCTGAATTCCAGTAGATAGTCTGGACAAGCACACATCTCATTCTTCAGACTACTAAAGAGCTGAGTTTCTGAAGCAAAGTGCACAGCCATCAGAGCCTTTGTTGGCACACTGGACAGCTTGTCGATACTTATTTTTAAATTCAACTAAAGGGTGATCAAAGGATTAAGGAAATCCTGAACCCTAGGCAGAGTTGATCCTCTCAGAATGTTCTCAAGGGCCTGGTTTTCTAAATGAAGTCATGAAAAGGATTTTAAAACACCATTGTACCCAACTTGGGCTAGATTTTCTCCAGGACAGAGAACTGGCTCCCATTGGAGAGCAGTCAGGGGACATGGGGATTAATGCACACTCTATGTGGCAGTAACATTTATCATTTAACTTACTCCATGTCTCCCTCATATGTTTTGCTATTTGCTGATTTCTTTGACTTTTAAAACCCAGAAAGAACACAAGTAGTCCTCGGGTGCAGAGATGCACAGACAGCTTTCCAAAGTTGTTCTAAGATTTAAATGAGCTAACTCAAAACATCAAACCAGAATTCTCATCTTAAAATGGTACTAGAATTATAAAGGGGCAGGAAGGACTTTTGGTTTCCTGAAGCTTTGAGTTTCAGAAGAAAAGAGAGAGAGAGAGAGAGAGAGAGAGAGAGAGAGATGATTATTGTCTTTCCTGGCTCACAAAAACCCTGAGAATTTTGTATATTGACAAACAGATAAGAAATAGAGCTAAAATTATTGTACAAAAATAAGCTGTGTTGGTGTGATTATGATCCCTGCCTCAGAAGGCAGTAGTAGGTGGATTATGAATTCAAGAACAGCAAGACCATGTCTCCAGTTTTAACTGCATTGATGAAAATAAAAACATGGAAGAATTTTGGAGGAACAATCTCTCTTCACCTTAAACCACCAAATACTGACATTTAATGTTAACAAAAAGGTAGCAAAATGGACATTACATCACAGGGAGCTTGACTACTGGGTTTTTCATTTCAGATTAAGTTTGGGAGGCATTGAGATGATGTAAAACCACTAGTTATACCAGCCAGAGAGGACCCAAGCTCAATCTCTGGCACTTCCATTTCTACGCTTAACAATATGCGGCTTGAGGATAGCAATAGTAAAATAGGGTTGCCATGGCATGATACCATGTTTCAAGTGGCTTTTAGGACACCAATCCATGGGCTCTAGTGCTGGGGGGCTGGAAACCCAGAGTGTGGTGCTGGAGGTTTGGCTCTTTCTCAAGCCTCCTTTTCTTCCTCACTGATCAGGTCCTTTGCTGCCTCCTTTCTTGGTTGCCTTACTGCAGACACCTCAATGTCTTTCTGCATATGATGATGCCAGTCATGCCGAAGAGGGTCCCCACTCTAAAGGCTTCACTTTAGCTCAGTGACTTCTGTAAAAAAGGAAAAAAAAAAAGCTACTTCTATACTCAGTGACTAGCATATTCTCAAGCCTGTTGAGAATTTGGGAGGATCAAGTCCAGATTATATAGAAGACCACATGCATGATTGGTTTATTTTTCTTTATTAAAAGTGATGGCAAATATTCATTCATAAATACTTTAGGTCAAGGTAACAATGAACCTCATTCCTTTCCCAAAACGTATAAAAATCTCAAACAAAACTCTGAACTTGGCAGTAAAAATACTGTGATGGCTCAAGAAAATCCTTTCTGTGCCAGGCATCCATTTTGGCACCTAATAGTCATTTGCTCCTTACTCAAGTTTCTGGACCATAAGGTCCCAGAAACACTGATACCTTAATCCCAACCCAAAAATGTGCAGCTACAGTCATTGCTTGCTATGCTGTGACTACTGATTTTGGCTTCTGTAACTTGCTAATGCAGATGGTCAAAGACAATTTCAAGGTAGCCTTAGCCATCTATCCAGTCTTGGAAGCACAGAACACCTCTTGTGGCTCCTTCACTCACCTCTGGGTTACAAGTCTCTAATTTGGGTTAGAGACTGTGGCCCTGCTAGCTGCTTTCATAAATTTGGCTAATTACAAGTTGAAATGAGTCTAGTGGTATTTTCCCCCCAGTGGTCTCAAATTTCATAACCATATCTTACCTACCTGTATCCCACAGAATGGCCCTACTATCAGGAACCACAGGATACAGGAACCACCCTGCAAGCTCATTAGATTCCTCATCCACCCTTTAAAAATCCTAAGCTTTAAACCCTGCCAAAATCCTATATATGACTATGGTAAGACAATGATGTGCAACAAATCTTTGAGAACCCACAGGCATGTGTCCTATTTTCTTCCTCTCTTTTTTGTTATCACCTTTGCTTGCACGTGTGTGTGTGTGTGTGTGTGTGTGTGTGTGTGTGAGTGTGTGTGTGTAAATAGAGATTACGTGTAAATAGAGATTACTTCGTCTTTTAAAAGAAAGAAATTGCTATTTGTGACAACTAGATAAGAATGAGAACACTATACACCAAGTGGGGAAAAAGCCAGGCTGAGAAAGACCAGTACTGCCTGGACGATTAGCTCTGCTCCAAAGTCTCTCTTCAGTAGTGTTTGACCTCATCACAGGTCTCACTCAAATCAAGCAAACTGTGAGCCTTTGTAAACTTTACTTCTTTAATATGGTTATCTCGGGCGTTTTCACGACAACAGAAAGCTGGCTAACACATTGGCATGTACAACAATCACATCCCTTTTTCATTCAATTGTAAGTTTGCGGCGCAGTTTCTCTGCCCTGAGTGCCCTGAGCGCTCTGCACGCAGACAGGAAACCTGCCATTATCCCAGTCCGTTCATTAACGTGCTCTGCAGGAATCTAGTGCGCCCTTGCTGGGACCGCACTCCTGAATCAAGCAGGCACAGCCTTGCCCTTGCCTCTCTTCCTAGTGCAACCCAGTTTTCTCTTTGATGTCCTCTCTCAGCAGCTCTGGGCTCTATAAATTCATTACTCATCTCGTCTTTTTGAGAATGTTATGCAGTAAAAAGTCAGCGTTTTGTTTCCCGTTACATCAATTTTTACTGCACTCGGATCAATGTAACAGCCACCAGGCTGACCCACGCCTCTAACCTCTCTTATTACACCCACACCATGCAGTCACTCCAGGTTATCACTACAGCATTAGCCTCTGACTACCACCATTTGTCACCTTTACTCCTGGGTGACATTTATCAGTCTCCTGATCCCTTGCAGACGAAAGAATCCAATTCAGGAGCCGAGGAAACCAGAAGCAATGTATAGGTATGGATTCATATTTTGCCACTTAAAGGTTTAAATCCCCTGCAAAGTTACTAAGCTTATCAAGACCTGTTTGCTCCAAATAAAACAGTAGGATGAAAATTGTAACGAGTTCACGGGTTGCTATGAAAGACATTAGCTCGCACTGCTTCCACCATTGGTAGCTACAACCATTGCTAGCATATGGTCCAAGTCTTAGATTCATTTTCTACTCACAATCCCTTTCCACCCAATCAATGTAAAGGAACCTTAAGTAAATAGATACAGAAAATAGATTTACAATTTTACGGTTACTACTAATAAGTCATAAAAAACTTCAAGATAATTATGTTGTACACAGATAAATTTACCACTGACAATAAAAGCAAATTTGTATGCTAATGAGATGAATATGTTTACCTTTACATAAATAATGAAATATTAGACGAATAAGTGATACCAAAGGACACAAAGCATCTTCAAGGGTTTGGCAGAGTTGATCAATAGATCAGTATTTTGATTGAGTAATTGACAATGACCCAATGACAACTTTTCAGCATTACAGGACATTTCAGAAACTGTTGGAGATTCCAGAGCTAAAATTTATTAACATTTTTAATGAAATTCAAGTTAGCATATCAAATAATATTTTTATTTAATTTTAATTTTTCTTTTTGAAGAGTGGTTTGCTCTGTGCAATCCTGGCTGTCCTGAAACTCACTCTTCAAACCATAATTTTAAAAGTCAAGCATGCTAAGCTAGCATAATACGAACTGATTTGGAATTTATATACCTAGAGAATGGTCACAGGAGAATATTAACATTCTTCATTTTCTGCAATTATACCATGATGTTTCTGTAAGAGATGAAAATTTTAATAGCTGAGTAGTATTCCATTGTGTAAATAAACCACATTTTCTGTGTCCATTCTTCTGTCATCAGACATCTAGGTTGTTTCCAGCTTCTGGCTATCACAAATAAGGCCACAATGAACTTCGTGGAACACGTGCCCCTGTGGCATGGTGGAGCATCTTTTGGGTATATTCATTCCTAAGAGTGATATAGCTGGGTCTTCAGGTAGATTTATTTCCAATGTTTTGAGGAGCCTCCAGAATAGTTGTACTAGTTTGCAATCCCACCAGCAATGGAGAAGTATTCTACTTTCTCCACATCCTCTCCAACATGTGCTGTCCTCTGAGGTTTTGATCTTAGCCATTCTGACTGGTGTAAGGTGGAATCTCATAGTCATTTTGATTTGCATTTCTCTGATCACTAAGGACTTTGGACATTTCCTTAGGTGTTTCTCAGCCATTCGAGATTCCTCAGTTGTGAATTTTCGGTTTAGTTCTATACCCCATTTTTTGAATGGGTTGTTAAGTTTTTTGAGTTCTTTATATATATTTGGATATTAGCCCTCTGTGGGATATGGGGTTAGTGAAGAATTTTTTCCCAATCAGTAAGTAGGTTGCCAATTTGTCTTCTCGACTATGTCCTTTGCCTTACAGAAGTTTTCCAGTTTCATGATGTCCCATTTATCAATTGTTGATCTTAGAGCATGAGCCATTGGAGTTCTGTTTAGGAAATTTTCCCCTGTGCCAATGAGTTCAAGGCTCTTTCCCACTTTCTCTTCTATTAGATTCAGTGTATCTGGTTTTATGTTGAGGTCCTTGATCCACTTGGACTTGAGCTTTGTATAAGGTGACAAATACGGGTCTATTTTTATTCTTCTACATACAGACAGCCAGTTAACCCAGCACCATTTACTGAAGATGCTTTTTTTTTTTTCCATTGTATATTTTTGGCTTCTTTGTCAAAGATCAAGTGTGGTTTTATTTCTGGGTCTTCAATTCTATTCCATTGGACATCCTCACTTTTGCAGGCAAATGGATAGAACTAGAAAATATATCATGAGTGAGGTAACTCAGACCCAAAAGGGCATGCATGGTATGAATTCACTAATAAGTGGATATTAGAGAAAAAAAAAACATACAGAATACACAAGATGCAGTCCACAGAATTTAAAAGGCTCAACAAGCTGAAGTGCCCAAGTGAGGATGCCTCAGTCCTACTTGAGAGAGAGAAGAAATCAATCACAAGTGGGGAGGTCGGGAGGGAGGGGGGACTTGGGAGGGAAAATGGATGGAGTTGGGATGAGTATGGGGCGGGGAGCCTGATCTGGTATTGGGTGAGGGAAAAGGACTAAAGCCCTGAGGGCCAGCAGAAAGAATGTAAACAGGCAACCTCAGGAAATAGGAGGTTGGAGGGGTGTGTGGCAGAATGCACCAGAGGCCTAGGAGGTGAGAGACTCCCAGGACTCATAGGGAGGAACCTTTGATGAAATGCCCAACAGTAGGGAGAAGGAACCTACAGCAGGAAGACAGGACATCAAGTGAGGGATAAGATTGCCATCCCATAGTCACACCTCTGACCCATAACTGTTTCTGTCTGAAATAATTACAGGGATGGAAATGGAAAGGAGCCTGAGGAAAAGAAGGTCCAGTGACAGGCCAAAAGTGGGATCCAGCTCAAGGGGAGGTCACAAGCCCTGACACTATTACTGAGGCTATGGAACGCTCACAAAAAGGGATCTATCTTTTCCACTATGTTCATAGCAGCCTTATTCATAATAGCCAGAAGCTGGAAAGAACCCGGATGTCCCTCAACAGAGGAACGGATACAAAAAATTTGGTATATTTACACAATGGAGTACTACTCAGCTATTAAAAACAATAAATATATGAAATTCCTAGGCAAATGGATGGATCTGGAGGCCATTATCCTGAGTGAGGTAACCCAATCACAAAAGAACTCACATAACATGTACTCACTGATATTAGCCCAGAAACCTAGACTACCCAAGATACAATTTACTAAACACATGAAACTCAAGAAGAAGGAAGATCAAAATGTCAACACGTCACCCCTTCCTAGAATTAAGAACAAAGCACACATTGAAAGAGTTACAGAGATCATGTGTGAAGCTGAATCCAAAGGATGGACCCAATGACTGCGGCTGCCAGGGATCCATCCCACAATCAGCCACCAATCATAGACACTATAGCATATGCCAGCAAGATAGTGCTGAAAGGGCCCTGATATAGCTGTCTTGTGGGAGACTATACCAGTGCCTGGCAAACATGGAGGTGGATGCTCACAGTCAGCTATTAGATGGAACACAGGGAGCTAGAGAAAGTACCCAAGGAGCTGAAGGGGTCTTCAACCCTATAGTGGAAGAATAACATGAACTAACTAGTACCCCCTGAGCTCATGTCTCTAGCTGCATATATAGAAGAGGATGGCCTAGTTGGCCATCATTGGGAAGAGAGGCCCCTTGGTCATACAGACTTTATATGCCCCAGTACAGGGGAACGCCAGGGCCAAGATGTGGAGCGGATGGGTAGGGGAGCAAGGCCGGGAGGGGGGAGGGTATAGGGAACTTTCTGGATAACACTTGAAATGTAAATGAAGAAAATATCTAATAAAAGTTGGGAAAAAAGGGGATCTATCATGACTGCCCTCTGAAAGACCCAACAAGCAGCTAAAAGAGTCAGATGCAGTTATTTGCACCCAACTAATGGACAGAAGCAGCTGACCCCTGTTGTTGAATTAGGGAAGGCTGAAAAAAGCTAAGAAGGGTGATCCTGTAGGAGGACCAGCAGTCTCAATTAATTTGAATCCCCAAGATCTCTCAAACACTGGGCCAGAAAACAGATAGCACACACCAGCTGATATGAGGCCCCCAACACACATACAGTAGAGGACTTCTGGGTCTGTGTTCATTCAGAGATAATGCACCTAACCCTCAAAAGACTGGAGGCCCCAGGGAGTTTAGAGGTCAGGTGGGGTGGGATGGGGGCATCCATGTGGAGATGGGGTTGGGTGGGGAAGAGGTGTGGGAGGTAGAGCAGTCAGAGAGTGAATGGGGAGGGAAGGCCAGTGACCATGGGGCAACCTAGTCTCTTCCCTCAGCACTAAAGTTACAGAAACACGCCAACACATCTGGCCTTTATGTGGGTCTCAGGTATCCCAAATGGGATTCCCCTGCTTGCTTAATGAGAACTTTACCCTGGAGCCATCTCCACAGCCCAGGGCAAGTTTGTTAAGTTCTATGTGGCTTTGTGGTTTTGTTTTTATTTTCACAATGAGGTGTTGTAAGGAATGAAGGTGGGTATGCAGATTACAACAATGAGACACCAAGGAAGTTCTCAGTAAGGGTGGCTGTCACCGTGCAACACCTCCACAGGATCCTACAGATGCATCCATCACATATCCTGAGCAGCTGCCCAACAAGGTGGGATTCTGTCTTGGATTTGCTTTGCTTTTCTCATAGCAGCAAAGCCCACACAGAAAAGCCTTGCTCAATGAATGGCAATAAATGAGTTGCCTAGTAACATCCCTCATCTGTAAAGATGCACTGCCCTTCACATATAGTGTGATTGAGAAAGTTCAAGAACGGCCATTCTTCTTTGGTTTATACAGCATGGGTGAGTTACCGTAGTTATTGCTGTGGGTAAGTGTCTGACAAAACAATGGAAAGAAGAGGTTTATTTTAGCTTGGGGATACAGTCTGTCCTAAATGAGAAGGCGTGGCTGCAGGAGTCTGAGGCAGCTGAATCACACTGCATCTCCGTAAGACACCGAGATGAACGAGTGTGCATGCTTAGTTACCTTTTTTCTTTTTATTCAGTCTGGCGCCTCAGTCCATAACATGGTACCCCAGTTAAGGCAGATCTTCCCACTTCAGATAACCTAATCCAGAAACCCCCTCGCAGACACGCCAGAGATTGGTCTCCATAGTGATTCTGAAGTCTAACAAGCTTCTCCCATCACGCCAAACTGCATTGAATAGTGAGGTTATTCATTTCAGGCTCTACAATTACATTGATGCAAAGTATCTAAATTTGTCTAATGTCCTTTTCTCTTCTCCTGGAGAATGTATCTGACGAGTCTGAAGCAACCGGTAGGGGGAGCAAACAATTCTTCAGTTTTCAATCAAGAAAGACTTGAAAGGATTTAGATTTGACTTGGATTCAGTATATATAATCAGCAATTATATTTCAGCTAATGAATCCCAGAAGTAAAGATTATTAACATTCTGCCTCTTTTGCAGAAAATAAAATGGATTTGGCACGGCACAGCCTTTTAAATCTTCTATAGATATAATTAGGAAATGCAAATATTTGTGAGTTGAACAGAGAGTGTTCAGCATTACATAAACTAGCAAAGGGCTATTGCCTCAGCAAAGAACCAGGCGACAGAGCTTCAAAAGTGTCTCGCCAGTCATGTGCTTACCTCAAGTATGTGAGAAGTAATGAGAGTTTGAGATGAGTCCTTATTAGCTGGCACATCACATGAAGCAGTAACAAGGGTCGAACGGTTGGAATTGCTTTGCCGCTGAATAGAAAATGCAATAAAGGAATGTCTTTGTCTACTTGATTACATGCATATAATATGCACATTCATTTATATCCTTATCTTTTTAAAATTTATATTCCTATATATTCCTCTCTGTGTCTCTGTCTGTCTCTCTCTCTTCTCTTCTCTCTCTGTCTCTTTCTCTCTGTCTCTCTCTCTGTCTCTCTCTGTCTCTCTGTATCTTTTGAATATACACAGTACCTCTTTGCCCTGGGTAATAGTTTTATTCAAACTAGTGAAACTGGTGCTAAATATGTTCCTTTCCTTTTTCAATATATTTTTGAGAAAAAATTCTGGTCATATTTTTGACAATAAATGATAAAGGCTGACTTTCAGTTAGCTACTCTTCGGCTTTGTTTTGCCATGTTAAAGTATAGTCCACTGAATTTAAGGTTAATTTTCTCCACTGAACCTCTACATGGAAGGAAATAGGAAACATATCATAGGCGAGCAGCTAAAACTACAACTTCCCTCAAGCATGGGAGTCTGGACTCCCTTATCCTCTTCCCCAGTGCCCCAGAAACAGACAAGAGATTCTGCCTGGAGCCCCAGGATCTGTGGCACTGTGCTGGATTAGCCTGGTCTTCCACGTTCTTATGTGTCAGTCCAAACTTCTACTTCCATTACTTGTGTGGAAATGATCAATGATCCAGATGAGCACTTGCCCCTTGGCCACCTCACTGTGCTCCAGATCATATTATCTTGCTGGTAGCCAGCCCTCTCAGTCAGCAAGCTGATGGCTTGGGCACTGTGGGAGTACACTAAGCTCTCCCTGCAGGTTGTGCCATGCCTTGCTCTTGACTTCCTCCTCAAGCTCTCCTTTGTAAAATCATCCAGCTGGGGTACCATCTAAACACTATGCACAGCAGGGCAAGATTTTCAATGCAGGGCCTGTGGGATCCTTCACATCTTTTCCATCTCGCCTTTATGGCCTTTCTGCATTCTTAGCAGCAATCTGTATTAGGTTTCTAGGTCACTGTTTCTGCCCTTTGACAGCGTGAATGGGGGAAGAATAGGTTAGTGTTAGGAAACTCTGGCCACAGCTGCCTTCAGTGCTGTATTTGCTCTAGATTAAGCATCCCAAATTTTCATGAATGTGATTTGTTTCTCGTGATAAAGTATTCTTTTGTCCATAAGAATCCTCTTTATTATAATGTATAACTGTCTCAACTGATAAGTCAGTGAGCTTGTGCCGAGGATGATAAAGAGTCTGGGTGGAAGGAAATAGTATTGTCTGAACATATTCATTGCTGCTTCCTAATCTGGACTTGACACAAAAGCAAAGACATTATTCACATCTGGATTTTAGGTACCTAGAACAGTGGTTCTCAAACTTACTAATGTTGCAACCATTTAATACAGTTCCTCATGCTGTGGTGACCCCCAACCATAAAACTATTTCACCGCTGTTTCGTAACTGTAATTTGTTATTGTTATGGGTCATAATATAAATATCTGCTATGTGAATCACAAAGGAGTCACAACCCACAAGTTGAGAACCACTTGTCTAGACCATGTTTGAATGACTTGTTAAACAATTTGTCACATGCTGATAGAACATCTCACCTCAACTGAAACCTCCAATGGCCCAGTAAGTACATATAATTCTGTTTTATCAGTAAGGAGAGTGATGCTCAGGGATACAGAGTAAATTGGATGCATTATTGAAAGAGCTCATCTTGAAGTAACAACTCCCATCCACATATTCTAACTGCCAATCCCTGAATACAAATCGCCTTCCGTACATAAAGGGAGTAAGACAACTGAGGTCATTGTGCTGCTCGGCCAATCCCCAGCTCTGGCCCTTAGGACATTCCTGAACACACACAGCAACCCAGTCTTCACACCCAAAGGAAAAAACATGGGTATAAAGACTTGCTCACCTTCAGTCTTTTTTAGCACTCAAAAGAGGAGGAGTGTGTAAACTGTGAAGTACAGTCAAATGGACAAGACTACTATGTCAACTCCTCATGGAAGGCCTCCTTGAGTCTCTGCTTCCCTTAGCAAAGCTGGGCTGAATTGTTGCTCAGCACCAGCCCATTGTCCCTGCAGCACATGCCACAGTGTGATTCCAGAGTACTCGTTGTTTGGTTACTCGGCACGCGACCATCACCAGACGGCACAGACTTAACACATATGTAACTTCATTGGTTCATTTATGATTTCCAAGGAGGGTGGCTATATATAGACATCAAGTTTGGCAATAACGTAGGTTCATATTATTTAATGAACCCACACATAACACTAGAATGAAGAAACAGCTGTACTCGTCACAGAGGAACACCTACTATCTAAGTTGGCGACATCTATTCAGTGAGCACTTGGTTACTATGAACCAAAGAACAATAACGTCTTGATTGGGTCAGGAAGGTTCAGGGACTCTGGTAGCAGAGCTGGCTTCCTCAAATGCTCTCCATGCACTCCCTCTGGGCTGTGGTCTCACTGTAGCTTCCCAACCTGAAGCATCTGTACTTGTGCTCACATGGGAAAACGGGGGAAGTGAGCCTCAAGGGCTTCTTTCTATCAAGGGATAAGGGGATAGACAAGTGAGTACTTCCTCCTCACCCCCTTTAAGAGTTGTGTGTTGGGAAGCACTAGTCATGTTTAGTCATCTCCAAAGCAATCATTAGAAGTAGTCTAATAATAGCCAATTTTTTAAGCTACCCCGTAAGGGTACCAATTTCTTAGTTCTCAAAACAATATGATGATGTCTGTACTTCTTCCATTGCACCTTTTCAAGGGAGTCGCTCCCACCCCAAATCCATAGTTCCATTTTGTATGTCCTAGATGGCAGGATTACCACACCACTCCCTTGGTGCCGCCACTCCCTGTATCCAGCATTGTAGGAATCACACTGTACTGCACACACACATCCTCACACCAATCTCATTTGGCAATCACAAAAACAACACTTGCTCTTGTGACTGGCATCCTTTCTTCTTTCTCTTGGTTAGACTACTCAAGCTTCCTTCTGAAAATCACAAAGCCCCATTTCCCACAGTCTCAATGTGTAACCTTATTTGCCCCTGGTCAAGGGATGGGCATCAGATAACATAAATATAGAAAACTAGAGTTGCTGCATAACGTAAGTTGGCACTCATACCAATCACTGATTTCCTCCACTATTTACTCACTGTTTGTTATATACCAACAATATACCTCCTGCATTTATGGAGTTTATATTCCACAGACAAACACGGGCATGTCATGCCTGGTCCTGGGTGTCAGCAAGTGTTAGAGACAGAAAGGAAGAGGGAAGAAGTACAATGGGTATAGGGTCTCCATGACATCATGTAGGTGAAAATGCTTCTAGAGATGCTAATCCCAACATGTAAATTATCAGGTAAACAGTGCTCTAGGCCAAAGGGAGACGACAGGAGGTGCCAGGGTCCTGAGACATGGATAAGCTTTGTTCAAGGAAATCAAGTGGTTAGTGGACATGCCTCAGGCAGAAGGCTGCTCTGTACATTTGGACACATGTCCAGGGTTCTGAGAATGTTGTAGGCCAAGATCAAGGCTATTGGATTTTATATTTAATGTAACAGAAAATCGCTAATGGGTTCAAGGAGGATAGGTATGTTTCTATTGTTTTGGTTTTGAGGTTTTTTTCATTTTTTGTTTTTGTTTTTAACAAATAATTCTTCTGGTTGCCTCATGTACAACAGTGTTGTGTCCAGGGTAAGAATTGAAACTCGGCTAAAAGTGTCACTTCAAAGACTCAGTTAGGACAGAAGGCATCGATGTTCACACTGGAGTTGAAAAGTACACAGAGTTGGGATGCAGGCAGAAGTAACCAGGGGAAGTGTTTGCTGGTGGACCAGATGCTGAAATAACTGGGGAAAGGGTTTACTGGGACTAGATTTCAGTCTGAGAGGACAGTAACGGTGCTGATGTGTGTTTTGATGATAATATTTGGGGAAAAAGAGCGCCTTATAAAAAAGACATTGGTGGAGTTTGGGGGGATGCTATAGAGTTTTATTTTATGAATATGAATCACGAAGTGCCTACTTAAGTAGAGAGACCACATGCATCCACGTACAGATCATGATATATATTTGACTGATTACAGACAGTGGCTACTTCTTGCCACTGCAAGTCACTGGAGATGTTTCTGTGATTCAGCCTACTTCTTTGAACTGTTGCTGAATCTATACAATTGGAGTCTGGCCGGAGTTCATCTTGTACACATTTCCATCAACTAAAGTAAGTTTCTCTTTCATACAAGCAAGACACTAATGGGCACTATGACTTCCATTAGTAATAAAGAGTAGAAGTGGGACCGGAGGTGAACCCAGAAGTCCAAACATGAAAGAGCTAGTCTCTGAACTGAATCCTCAGCAAGATGGCTTCAAAGGCTGGGGCCATGGATGCTGTCCACAGTGACCGCACCGTGGCACAGAAGGGCTGGTGACAGGCAAAGACTTCAAAGAGAAAAGGGCATCTCTGCAGAAGAGGCATCTGTTGCCAACCTCGAATTTCAGGACGCATGGCACAGCAGCTCTCTGCTTTAGTTTGCTGAAAGAACATAGAGATGTGCACATGCGACCTCCAGCACAGTGTGCACACAGGACAGCTTTTGGTTCACATCTCCTGATGGAAGAGTTAGCTGGCAAGGAGAAAAAAAATGTAATTCTATATTACATTTCTTATTTATTTGATTTTGTGTGTGCATTGTGCCGGGTGTGTTTCTCTCTCTCTCTCTCTCTCTCTCTCTCTCTCTCTCTCTGTGTGTGTGTGTGTGTGTGTGTGTGTGTGTGTGTGCCAGGGGACAACTTTGAGTGTAGCCTTTTCAGAATATTTTATTTATTTATTGACATGGACCTAGAACTTACTGATTAGGCCAGCCAGCCAGCAGCCTCTGCAATCCTTCTGTCTCCACCTCCCCAGTGCTGAGATTACAAGTGTATGCCTCCACACAGACAGACATTTTGATCCCCAGCATGTGAAATGATCTTTCCACCACTGTTAATTCTTCTTCAAGATAGGGTCCAACTGAAAAGATGATCCCTATCTTGGGGAAGTCTTTTCTAATAAGTTAAACATAACTCCTTTGCTGAGGTGAGCCAGGGACAAGATGAAGGGTCATGTCAGGCTGCCAGTAAGCTGAGTCTTATCTAAGCTCACAGAAGTTTTAGGCACCACCCCCTGAAGCTCACCATACTGGCTCCTAGGCTGAAGAAGAGGTTCTGAACCTTGAGGGCCAAGCCCAAGATCCTGGCACTTTAGACTACTCATGGGGTACATGTACCAACTCAAGACTTAAATCACCTCAGTTTTGACTCTTAAGAGTCTCCCCTACCTTCCTTGAATCGAGACTTTGCTCCTTTAACAGTGAGAAACCTTTGGGTAGTGAACAGGACACGTAGTACCATGTGTTTTGAGATGGGAATCTTCAAGGGGAAATGAAATAACTAGCTGTCTGGAAACTGTGGTTACCAAGGAAGCTGTTGCCTCACCCCAACACACACACACACACACACACACACACACACACACGGCAGCTAAGACCTGTGCCTAAAAATATTTAGCACCATAGAAGACAGTGTAGGGATGCTCTCTCAACAGAAGAGGAGAAGCAAGACCAGGCCAGGAACACAGGCATTCCCGTGAACCTGACCGGAGAAGACCTAAAGTAGAAGTGACTGTAGTAGGCCTGAGGCAGGGACAGAAAATGACACCAGAGCAGCTCCTGAGGCGCAAGGAGGGACAGCACTAAGACACAGGCTCTGTAGCAGTCAATGAAGCCAACTGTAGCTGCAGAGACCTGAAAAAGCAGGGCTCGGATGTGTGGCCTCAGCAGGCCCCAGATTATGAGACCCTGATGGTTACCATCAGGAGAGCACTCCAGGCCTTACAGTGGGAGAGCATTCATAGCTTTCACAAGAGAAGTCCAATTTTGAACATTGTTTTCACATTACCTCATTTTAATATCATGCTCCCACAGTCACATGGACACTACCCCTACTCCCAATTTTTAGATACAGAATCCAGTTGCTTAGCTAAGTATCTCTCCTTGATCTGCATGGCTGTGGCATGACACATGCTGGAGTCCAAGAGTCTTGATCTGGAACCGTCTTGCTGATTGTCTACCCAGTGATGTCAACTTTCACCTTGGTCCTGTTGGGAACCTTGCTGATTTCTTACTCTACTGCAAACATTGCTTCTCCCATTTCTGAAGCTGCTTACAGGTTTGTAGCAAAACAGATGTATTTTTCCATTCAAAAAAATAATAGAATGTAAGCTGCAATCTAGGATACCTGACTTTAGAATCTGTTCTTACATTGCGTATGGTATAGCCCCCAATAGGAAGCCAAATATTTCCCATTTAAAGCACCAGGCAGCTTTACTAGTGTGAGTAACTGATAATGTAAGAGGATCTATAGCAGTGTGCTCAAGTTCTCCAACATTAGATGCTGTGATGGCTAATCTTGACTGTCCAGCCAATTGGACTGTGAGGTACCCAAAGAGCAGCAAAGTACAGGAAACTGAAGAAATATCAGCACTGAGTGCGGATGGAGCTCTCCCATAGGAAGAGGGCAAGGTGACAGAACCCTCTAACTGGAAATATTCTCTCCCCCGCGCCCCCAGCCTTTCTCTCCTTTGCCTTCTCCTGAGTTGTTTTGCTGAGATTTTTCTCACAGCAGGGAAATAGACTAATAGAAATAGCTTCATGCTGAGAGACTCCTGTGTACTAAACCCCAACCCACCCCCATCCCTGTATCATACAGCTTGCCTCATTCACATAGCTGCCTGTGGTAACAGCTCAGGGTGGTATAAATGCAACTTTAGAAAGTAGAGGTTGGGTGAGGAGGGCTGGTTTTGTCAGTGAGTCATGGAGTCATACCTGCTGAGACCTGAATCATCCAGTGGCACTGTCCTTATTGTCATCCAGCCACAGGCAAATAGCCAAATGTCCACTCCAGTCTATGTGGACAAAGGCTTGGTAATTCATCAAAAATGTCTCACTACCCACATAGTGGCTTCATGGAAAAAGCCAGGTTTTCCAACTTAGAAGGTGGCTGAGGGCATCTTTATAGTATCTTTATATATATATTTATATATATTTATCTTTATAGTCTTACTAGGTCTCAGTCACTGTGAGGAAAGTGCCCCATTACCTTCCCGGATAGATCTCTCAGTTGCTAAGGTTGTAGCATCTTTTATTCCTTTAAAATGTCAGAACATCCTCTCTCTCTCTCTCTCTCTCTCTCTGTGTGTGTGTGTGTGTGTGTGTTTGTGTGTGTGTTTACTTTTACTTTTAGTGTTGGTTTTTTTCAACACGGGGTGTCATTATTCATCCCTGGTTGTCTCGGATCTTGAATTCACACAGATTTGCCTGCCTCTGTCTCGGGAGGGCTGGAATTAGAGACATGCACCATGCCACCCTTCAAAACATTTTCTTTATGCTTTTCTAAACAGATTAGCACTTCCTAGACATAAAAAAAATATTCTGTGGCTCTCTCATTCATCTTGTATATATTAGGTGCTTAATAAAATGTCAGTCAACAACACAAAAACTTCAGAGAAAGGGAGGTTATAGCTTCATAAAGAGACAATGTTGCTCATCACTGTACTGCGGGACCTGGCGTGCTGCCCTGTATTGAGCAGATGCTGAGTAACCAGCAGAGAGTGCCTATAAGAGAATGAATCATCTGCACAGGCAAGCAGAGAGCCTGGACTGACTGTAGTCAATCTAGACCGCCTTGAAGAGATGGCCCAACCCAAATGCATGGGATAACGATTTGCCAATGAGAACTAAAATCACATGTAAGAAGAGAGTTTGCCTGCAAACCTGGGTACCTGAAGCAGTTTCGGCTCTGGCTGCTCATGATTCTGCTTTGTCCCATTAGCTTCCACTTGCCTAGCAATGAATTCCCTTCTGGCTTTAGTTGGGGGGGTTGGGGGGGGAAGCTGCACTCTGTTGCTTGCTGCTATGCAGTCCCAACAAATAGAGCTGTGCTTTCTCAGCAGACCGACATGGACCTCACCCTTCTAAACCAAGGGTGAAGCCCTGGATCCATGGGTCTCACCCTTGACCTGCTCATCAGATCTCCTGATACAATCTGCCTCCGGGGCAAACTGCTCAGGAGACTCTTCAATGTGTTTTTGGGAATAACTCGAGAAGGGATGGCCAACATTAAATATTATCTCTTGAATATAAAATGGCACAATTGCATAAGTAAAGGAAAAGATAGGTCCCAGACAAAGCCTGCTACTCATATAGTCAGGTGGAGTTCATCTCTGGCCAAGTTCCAATCCTCTGACCTTAGTGTTCACCACTGCAGGCTCACAGTATCCTTGCTTCTTCTACCCCCGGACCTTTGGACTTCCTGCCTCTCATTTACAACTTCCTCGAGAGCCCTCGCCTTCAGAGAACACTATACCACAGAGCCTGTTAAAGGCCCACACTGTGGTCACAGCACCTCAGCAGGCGTTTCTATGTGATCAGGTCACCATGCATAAATCTGGCTACCTGCTTCATCTTTCTTCCACACAATCATAACAGTTGGGGTGGGTCTGGCTTGCTATTTCCTTTTCTCAGTCCCTAGAGTTTTATTGCCAAAGCAGATTCTTGACAAATAATATTGATTAAGTGGGTCCATGGGCTTTAGATACTCTCTGAACACTATCCCATATCTACTACTCAGAAAACTGTGGCCTTAGGGACTCTAAAGCTCACGTTTACCTTTATAAACATGTCCTCTCATTCCTAAGTGCAACTGACTATTATCCCTACATTTGTTTGGCTCCTTGTGCCAGAAATAGTTAAAAGGACCATTGTTTCAACTTTAAACTTTCCCATCTAAAGAAATATGCCCAAAAGTTTCGTGTAGCAGTGAAGAAACAACAATCTCTCAACTCCTAGGCAACAAGACAACAAGTATGCTAAGAGGGCGCTTCCTGCCAGCACCCTCATGCCTTATTTGAAATGTGCTCATGCCCTCTACTGACCATGTATAGCATTGCAACTTGAACTCAAACTGTCAAACCCATTAGGCACGTGCCTGTAAATGTCCTGTTCTCTGTGATCAGATAAAGAAAGCAGATAAAAAGAGTGATATCCGCAACAAAGAGATGACCTGGCTTTTTGCTGTCTTCTCATAACACACACACACACACACACACACACAAATCAGGGGTATCTACTGCTCACTTTAGAATAATTGAAGAAACAAATATGATTAAGTGAGAAAGGAAGAGAGAGAGAGAGAGAGAGAGAGAGAGAGGAGAGGAGAGAAAGGAAACCAGCAGGTAGACAGGAACCACAGCATCTGGGTGGCACACAAAGCCAGAGAATGGATATGAACTAAATGTTAGGCAATCCGGTTCCTCATGCTTAGAAACAAGGGAGAGACCTGAAATGATCACAAAGAAAGTACTTTAATCAGAGGTCATGGGGTCACTGAATGGTAGGGGCTCCACACTTTGTAGGCTAAATGATTAACCTGGAGGCACTCAGCAAGTCATTCAGGTCCATGCATGCACACTTCCTGCTGTGTGCTCATTATTTGAGTGTAAATGTCCTTTTTCACTTAGCACACTCCATTCCCCTATGGCCACCCTGCTCAGGCAGGCGTTTTGCTAGTCTGGCCCCACAGGCATTTGACTCTATTGATAGTCTCTTCTGAATGTTTTATGTAATGCAAATACATTGCTCTTCTCACACCTTCTTGCACACACACACACACACACACACACACACAGAGAGAGAGAGAGAGAGAGAGAGAGAGAGAGAGAGAGAGATACACACAGTGTGCTTCAGCCACCTGCATTTTCTTTCTCTCACCTTCATGGTATAGTCAGAAGTCTCCATGTACCAAGAAAAATAGACTGGTCAAACCCAGGGGTCCCATTTTGGCCTCTCCCCCAGCCCTAGCACAGGCGGTGGATGTGGCATTTGGGGCTATAGTCTTGTCAGTATATCTGGGAGCACGCATGCATGTTGTGGAGATGAGGGACTGGGAGCACGTATGCATGCTGTGGAGAGGAGGAACTGGGAGCACATATGCACACTGTGGAGAGGAGGAACTGGGAGCACGCACACACGCTGTGGAGAGGAGGACAATGCTCCCCTCTTCATAGATGTAAATCACTGTGGAAGGCAGATCAAGAGGATTAGCCTGCAAAGCTCCTCCCCCTCCATATTTGGAAGTGCTGCATATAATACCCAATGTGAAGATTTTCATCCCACCATTGACTTCCTAAAACACTGTCGCTGCACCACTAAAACCAGGATATGTTCACAGTTCTTACCAGCATAGTATAAAAGACCACAAACACCTGTATTTTAGAAACAAAATGACAACATTTAAGAATACCTTATATTTTAGCTTTAGCTAGCATAACTGTGTTTGGATACACTTGATTCAGGGATGGACATGATGGCACACACTTTTAAACCTGGCACCCTGCAGGTAGAGGCAGGTAGATCCCCATGAATTGGAGGCCTAGTATACATAGTGAATTCCAGTCTAGTCAGGATACATAAGGTGACCTTATTCCAAAAAAAACTTGATGTAGCATCTTAATATTTTGTCTTGGGATTTTATGAGGTGAAGAAAAAGGAAAGGAAGAGAAATAAAAACGAAAACCAAAGTTAAAAAAAAAAAAAAAAAAAAAAAAAAAAAAAAAAAAAAAAAAAAAAAAAAAAAAAAAAAAAAAAACGTGCTGCAGTAAATGCCACTTAGGTACAGAGGACATGGCTGTTCTGTTGCCACCTACTGGTCAAAAGCTGGTAATGCTTACAATGAAACCAAAACTCCAATTATCAAGCAAAAGTTAAAGAAGATGCACCATAGCTGGGCATGGTGACGCACGCCTTTAATCCAAGCACTTGGGAGGCAGAGGCAGGCAGATTTCTGAGTTCAAAGCTAGCTTGCTCTACAGAGTGAGCCCCAGGACAGCCAGAGCTACACAGAGAAACCCTGTCTCAAAAAACCAAAAAAAAAGAAGATGCACCATGCACTTAGCACTGCCATAGTGGCTACAGCAGCAAGAGTTCTGGGGTCGCCCTTCACTGCTGTAATAACCTGGGTGTGGGGCCTTGGTGATGTTATTGCTGTCCCTCACCCACCCCTGAAGATCCCAGGTGAGCGAGGACACGGGCAGAGGCAGCACAGTCTTCCAGCTAGCATTCTGTACTCCGACAAGCAGCTGAATGTGACAGAGGAGCCAACGTCTAACGACAAGACAGCATCCTGAATAACAAGTCCACGCTCACGGGAACCAAGCAGGTCACCTGGAGGGCTGTGTGGTGGCCTCAGCAAGGTCCTGGCTGAGCCTAGTGACTTTAATTCTAAATAAAGGTTTAGATTTTTACTTTTTTAAAAAAATTTATTAGATATTTTCTTCATTTACATTTCAAATGCTATCCCAAAAGTCACCTATACCCTCCCTGCGCCCTGCTCCCCTACCCACTCACTCCCACTTCTTGGCCCTGGAATTCCCCTGCACTGGGGCATATAAAGTTTTCTAGACCAAGGGGCCTCTCTTCCCAATGATGGCCGACTAGGCCATCTTCTGCTACATATGCAGCTAGAGCACGAGCTCTCAGGGTACTGACTAGCTCATATTGTTGTCCCACCTATAGGGTTGCAGACCCCTTTGGCTCTTGGGTACTTTCTCTCGCTCCTCCATTGGGGGCCCTGTGTTCCATCCTATAGATGACTGAGAGCATCCACTTCTGTATTTGCCAGTCACTGTCAAAGCCTCACAGGAGACAGCTATATCAGGGTCCTTTCAGCAAAGTCTTGCTGGCGTATGCAATAGTGTCTGCGTTTGGTGGCTGATTATGGGATGAACCCCCGGGTGGGGCAGTCTCTGAATGATCCATCCTTTCATCTTAGTTCCAAACTTTGTCTCTGCAACTTCTTCCATGGATATTTTATTCCCTATTCTAGGGAGGAGTGAGAAGTATCCACGTGTTGGTCTTCCTTCTTGATTTTCTTGTATTTTGGAAGTTGTATCTTGGGTAGTCTAGGTTTCTGGACTAATATCCACTTATCAGTAAGTGTATATCAAGTGACTTCTTTTGTGATTGGGTTACCTCACTCAGGAGGATATCCTCCAGATCCATCCATTTGCCCAAGAATTTCATAAATTCATTGTTTACAATAGCTGAGTAGTATTCCATTGTGTAAATGTACCACATTTTCTGTATCCATTCCTCTGAGAGACATCTGGGTTCTTTCCAGCTTCTGGCTATTATAAAGAAGGCTGCTATGAACATAGTAGAGCATGTGTCCTTATTACCAGTTGGAACATCTTCTGGGTATATGCCCAGGAGAGGTACTGCTGGATCTACCAGTAGTACTATGTCTAGTTTTCTGAGGAACTGCCAGACTGATTTCTAGAGTGGTTGTAGCTGGATCTACTGGTAGTACTATGTCTAGTTTTCTGAGGAACTGCCAGACTGATTTCTAGAGTGGTTGTACAAGCTTGAAAAAATGTTCAACAACCTCTTAATCATTAGGGAAATACAAATCAAAACAACCCTGGGATTCTGTCTCACACCAGTCAGAATGGCTAAGATCAAAAACTCAGATGACAGCAGATGCTGGCGAGGACGTGGAAAAAGAAGAACACTCCTCCACTGCTGGTGGAATTGCAAGCTGGTACAACCACTCTGGAAATCAAATTTTTACTTTTTATTGCTGTATAAGGTGGTCAGGTGACCTGTGCTAGAGCAGCCCCCTTTTCAGTCTGGAAATATAGACAAGAATGTCACCTCCCTTGACTCAAACCCAATAAAGTGACCTCATTAAAAAAAAAAAAAAGCATGAGGAGGAGGCAGTAGTTCACTTACAAAAAGAAACGTGGGTGTGAAATCCATCGAAAAGATTGAATAGGCATTCAGACACTATCTCTATATAATCTCTAAGGATCCAGTCACTGCTCCTGAGCCAAATTCTCAAAGAACAGAAGAACATAAGGACAGTGGCCAGAGAATCATGCTCTTCAACTTCAATATCCATGTCTGGTTATGGCCAGAGCATGACACTGAGCTGTTATCTGCAATGTGGAGTTAGAGTAGCCATCAGCTATTACTGTAAGGAAATAGATTGCTAATGGCCACTTAAAAGTCATGCAAATAGACAACATTGAATAGGTACTTCCATTCTCCCAGCTCCTGGGAACCGAAATAAAAGGGTATTTGAGGCAGGAGTTTGATGCCAACCTGGGAAGTCATGTCTAACAACAAGGACAAAAACAATCACTTTTTTCTCAATGCTGTGAGGTGAGCACTGTTACTGTGGGCATCAGGACATTCCAAACCTATGAGGTAACAGTGCGACTGGTTGCCAAGACAACGGCCACCATATTCCCAGAATCCATTTAGTTTACCTCCCAGGCTTACTTGTGTTACCCCTCCTTCCTCACTCTCTCTCTTTTCTCTCTTTCTCCTCTCTCCCCCTCTTCTCTCTCTGCTATCACTTTGTCTCTCCCTTCCAATAAAACCTCTTCCATGTGGAACTGCTCTGGCCTAGTGTGTTGTTGAGATGCTACCCGCCATTCTAACACATCAGTTACTACTCTAGAATTTGAGCAACGGAGGTCTAAATATTAGCATAGGGAATGGCTACCTACTGTTTCCTCCTCTACAGAATCATTCATGATATAAAAAGAATATCCTTCCGTGTATATCCCTAGAACGCCTCTCACAGGAGCCCTTCACCAGCAGTGCTCTGTAGAAGATGGGGCACTTCTTGGAGCTAATAGATAGAGTATTATGAGAAGCAAGAGAACATAGAATAACTTCTACCATACTTTCAGTTCATGACCTCTCAAGTATAAGAACCAATACTACTTATAAATAATCATTTAAATCAATCTAGAAAGAGGAGCAATAACTAGTTTTTCTGTGTGTAAAATCTCTATACTAAAGTCAAGTGGATCTGCCAAATAGGTCAGCTGTAAAGTGCTTTCTGCAGAGGTCTAACCACCACGGGCCTGGAACAAGGTAGAGAGAGAGAGAGAGAGAGAGAGAGAGAGAGAGAGAGAGAGAGAGAACCAACCACCAGAGGTGTCCTGAAAGTTAGAATGACATGTATAACAATCCAGGTGTCACCAAAGAAATGAGAGAAAGTAGCTCAGCTGGCAACATCTTTTCTACAAAAAGTAGTGTGGTAGAACACAAAATGGGGGACAGATTCATTGTTGTTGTTAAGACCCTGGTGGTAACTGTCTTTTTCCTGGTAGCTACAGTCCAACTTCAGTCTTTCCAGGGATTTGACTAGTTATAAAAGAATGAATGTTATAATGAGCATAGTAAAAAAAAAGTGCCTTTTAGACATGGAAAATTAGTGTAGTCAATATCCACCACTACACCTAAGGCTGCATCTGATAATCAGAACCCAGTGACATCATGCACTCACAGTCCTAAAACCTCATGATACCCACTGGACTGGATAAAAGCAGAAACCAAGAGCAATGCTCTGCCCTGCGCATTTGGAGAGCTCCACCTTGATCTGCCCTGTGGCTGGAGAGTCTCCTGGAGGAGCTTGACTCTCATACCAGGACCCAATGAGCAGCCTTGGGGAGATGGGCTTAGTATCATAGTTAGGAGCTTAGAGTGTGAACTTTGTGTGGTGACCCTCAGCATAATAAAATACAATGTTTGTTATACCAACTACATGTGTCTACCTTCTTGCTCACAATAAATGCAAAGGATCAAAGGAAAAAGGGAGGGGTCGGCCCTTTCAGGCCATTGAGTTCTGGGAAAGGAAGGGACCTTTGGGTAAAGAGAAGCTTTACTATGCGATGAGATCAGAAGATTTGCATAAACGTCATACAAGCAGGGAGATTACAGGTGCCAGAGACTTCTGACACATCGGCCCTTGACAGAAAAGCTATTTTTGAGAGAAAGACAAAAAGCTTTCATGTAGCACACTAGTTAGTGCCTGTGCACACTCACCTGGGCACACTAATAAATGAAATAGAACTTCATAAAAGAGCAAAAGAATCAGAATAATACATGACTGTTAATTGTTCCAGCAGCATGTTATTGATGCAAAAATTATAAACAAGTATTTTAATTTTAGATTTGTTTACTTTATGTGTATGAGTGTTTTACTTACATGTGTGTCTGTGAGCCCAGTGTGTGCCAGGAGTTCTAAGAAAAGGGCACTGGACTCCTGGAACTGGAGTTACAGGAGGTTATGAGCAAACATGTGGGTGTCGGGACCAAACCCAGGTCCTCTGCAGGCTAGAATAATCCTTCATCCAGTTCCAGGCAAGTGTTTCAAATGTGAGGAGCTCTTAAGCTGTGAGGTGACTCAATGGTTGTCTATAGGACAAAAATCTGATGGATGCATGGGAAGTCAGGAGAGAGCACTTTCAGGGCTGCACTGGCAAAGGCAGAAGGCAACATCCCAAGGACCTGCAGTTTAGATATGTGTGAATATGTCCTTCTAAATCCAGGCTACCTGGATGGGCCATACAAGTGGAATGAATACCTTAGGCCTTGGTCTCAGTGGGAGCAGAGGATCAGGAGAGAGGAATTAAAATGAGGGCTCCCCAAGCTCTTTTCTCTAAGGTCATCTCAGCCAAGTTGTGCCTCACACTGGAAGCCGCTTCCCCCCCCACCCGCATTCCCTCCCTCTGTCTCTCCCTCCTCCTTTTGTACACCAAGGTTCTGGGTAAACAAGCTGATTGATGGGACAGAACTTCTGTGATTGTGGAGAACTTGCAATTTTGCAGCTCCAGAGCCAACCATCTCCAGCATCCTTAAATTTTCTTGGCGGGTGGGAGGGAAACAGTGCTGAAACTCAAGTCCACTCTGATTGGACCACTGAAGTGCCTGTCCCACGCGTCACTAGATAAGGAGAGAGGAAGTGTGGTGGACAACTGGGTCAAATGTAAAAGCTGTTCTGCTGATACTTTGTTATAACACACACAAATACACACACACACACACACACACACACACAACACACTACACATGCACACCATACTACATATGCCATACACATACATATATGCACACCATCTACACACATACCATACCACACACACACACTTCCTTCTTTTAAAGTACCAGGCTTATTACCAGAGCCACACTCTGATGGACAGAAGAGGTTCATTACCTTTCATCAAAGTGTTAGGCAGGCAGAATCTAAAGTGAGTTCTACAATACGAGAGAAAGCTCTTCCATCTAGGCAGCTTTGAAACTGATTGCAAATGAGTTGCCTTGGAGCAGTGGGGCTAGCAGTAATGGTGTACATCTGTGAGGCTTCGCTCCAGGCGTGGCTGCATTTACATCACTAAAAACACCGCAATTACAGCTCAGCCTTTCCTTTCTGGCAGCAGACAGCAAATAGAAATTGCAACAGCAGGTTTCCTGCCTGGATTACCACCAGCAGCCAGAGTCGGTGTCACAGACATCTGTAGCACATTAAGCCCTACCCTTGTTATCTCTCCACTCTGAACAATGGTTTAAACCTCTGACAAAATGTATGGCCAAAGCTTTACCAACCTTCTAAAGTTGAACAGCAAATCATAAACCTGCACAGAACAACTTCTGATGGAGTTAGCATGGTATTAACAAAACCCATGCTGGACTTTGCATCTCAGTGGTTCATTCCACAATGCAGGAGAAAGCCTTGTGGGACCCAGATGGCTCTGATAATGTTAACTCCAAACCTTTGTGCTACAGGACATGCTATGGCAAACAATGTCAATGTACAAAACTAATAAATGATTTTAATATATATTGCTATTCATATATGAATCTGCCCCTTTCACTCACTTCTCACCTTCTTTTGTTTCTACTTCCTATATCCTAGGGAATAAGAGGCAACCTGGATGGGTCACACCAGCGGATTTTATATATTCTGCCTTGGGTTGAGTTCAGTCAATGGCAGACCAGCACAAGATAGTGAGTGATAAAGGAGAGAGTGAGGTTAAGGTGGCTGCTCCCCAGATGATCTGATAAAGACTTAACTAAACAGGAAGACTCCAGCAGGCAAAGAAGGAGAGCTGTTGACCTGAGAGCTCTATTCCAGAACAAAAACAGACATACCTATGTTTTTCCTCAAGCTCAGAGGTTACTGAACAACAGTAATTTCACAAGATGCCATAGTTTCAAAGACAGCAATTTGTCAGTAAAGCCTGCCTACTTTGGTAATCCGGCGGAAGTGAATGCAGGTTCTTTTATTCCAGATTTAATGACTAATATTAATTTTTCTATCACACATCATAGTAAATCTATCTATCTATCTATCTATCATCTATCTATCATCTATCTATCTAATCTATCATCTTTTTTATTTATTTATCATCTATTTATATGTCTGTATCTTTATATGTATCTATAATTATCTGGTTTACAGAATGAAGATGGCTACAGCAGAGTCTCAGTAATGCAATGGCGTATGCATTGAAAAAACAATAAGTCCACAGCAGTTTCTGGGGAAGAAGCTATAGCTGTGGAGATCAAGCCATAGAGAGTCAATGTTCCTGGAAAAGACTTAATCAGGCACAAAAACAAAAGGGCAGCATCCAGAACCAGGTCTGGAGCAGAGATGACAGGTCCAAGTTCTGGGCCAGCTGATGGAGGGGCAGATAAGGGGCAGATAGCAAGCAGTCAAGTAGGCCATATTGACAGTGAAGGCCTGAGAAGGGGGAAATTCCAAGGACACTCAGAACTTCTCAGCCTATTGGTTCTTTGTAGGCTTAGATCTTAAATGTTTGTACCTTCCTTCTAGCCCACCACTCACCAGAGGTAGCAGAAAAGAAAGGTTAATAGGAAATGAGGGTTTGGATCTGTTTAGAAAAAGTTCTTTGAGACTATTCCAATCTTCATGGTCATGTAGCAAAACACCAACATGAATCAGCAGTGGCAGTCTAGTCCATATGGTAATCACCAGACATGAATCAGAAAAAGCAGTTCAATCCAGAAAAAAAAAAATGCTGCAAGGCTCTGCAAATTGGCCAGAGTCTGTGGAAGCCACTAGAGTATCACAAGAAGTTCATTGAAGAGTTAATCGTTATGAAGTCATGACAAATGAAGGTCAGCAACATGATGCAAGGTGACTCAATGTCAGAGTGTCACCAGCAAAGACTAGCAAGGTAGAGCAAGGTGAACCAATGCCAGAGCCTCCTCCCACTGACTGTGGGGTCATATGTACATTCTTTGAAAATATCACATGTCCTTTCACATGTTTCAGCAAAACATCCTTTTAACTGTGTCTGCTTCAACAAAATACCCTTTCGACAACATTTAATTGGGCTGGCTTACAGGTTCAGAGGTTCCGTCCAGTATCATTAAGGTGGGAACATGGCAGCCTTCAGGCAGGAATGTTGCATGAGGAACAGAGAGTTCTACATCATCATATGAAGGCAGCTAGGAGAAGCCTGGCTTCCAGGGAGCTAAAATGAGGATCTTAAAACTCATGTTCAAGATGACATACTTCCAACAAGACTACATCTACTCTAACAAGGCCACACCTCCTAATAGGCCACACACTCCCTGGGCCAACCATATTTAAACCATCACATTTATCATAGAACAGAAACATTTTATTCTAATTGGAGTGAAACTTTCAGTTTCTGCTTTCATGGACTGGACATTTGCAATTGTTTCTAAAACTTATTATTAGACCTATGACCAACCTGATTTTCTCTCTGTCTGTTGACTTGCAGAAGTTTGATGTTTTCCACTTCACATCAGGCCTACATTTACATTGTCTGTGTTCATGTTTCTGCATATGATATCCATGTGCTCTTGTACCATTAATACAGAGAATGTCTTTTTTCATAGGGCTGCTTGAAACTTGATTTTATACATGGAATTTTAAGATTATAAAATCATGCATTCACAATTAACAAGCAATGATCAGTAAGAACTTGGTGAGTATCACAAATTTTTTATTAGTGTTTGTCTGTCTATGTTGTCCATTTGAGATCCTATTATGAATAATCTCTCCTAGTCCCAGTACTAGCTAATACAAGTTTGGGTTCCATACCAAAGCAGAAATCCATAGTATGGTCTCTGGAAAATACTATATATACTCTTTTATAATCTGATTTTTGTATGAACAAATGTTACAAATATTTCCCCAAGAAATTTTCTGTGTCATGCCATTTTGAATTTGCACGTTTAGAGTATTTTTAAAAATACTTCTAAATAGGATTAAATGTGGACCATCTTAGAAGAGTGGCCTAAAGAAGACTAAGAAGCTGGTCATGGTGGGCATGGTGGGCATGGTGGGCATGGTGGGCATGGTGGTGGCTGGGCATGGTGGGCATGGTGGGCATGGTGGGCATGGTGGGCATGGTGGGCATGGTGGGCATGGTGGTGGCTGGGCATGGTGGTGCACATCTGTTACTGCACATCTGTTACTGCAACACACAGGATACGGAGGCAGAGGGATCATCATCAGTGCAAGGTCAGCCTGAGCTATATAGGAACCCTGTCTCAGAAATGTAAAGAAGGGAAAATGGGAAGAGAAGGGAAGGAACGCACTCACAAACAATCGAGAAAGGCAAGGAGACAGACAAGCATAATGGAGAGTAAACAGAGACTTTGGAACAGAAGTAGGTAAAAAGCAATTAGGGTTTGTGTTTTTTAGAATCTTTTGGTCAGGGCAATTAGGACAGAAGCATCCTTCAGATAATTCAAAGCTCAAGATTCAAAACTGTATGTAAAGGGTTTTACCCCTTTTCTAAGATCTTGAAGTACTCACATAGTTGCCCACCCCCTTCCTCCCCATCCTTTTTGTTTATTCCCTCCATCCTTCCCTCTCTTCCTCCTTCCCTCCCTCCCTCCCTCCCTCCTTCCCTCCCTCCTTCCTGACATACTCCATACTCTTTTCATTGAGGTAGCTGTCTAGAAACTCAAGGCTGAAGACCAGAAGGCAAATCAAAGGCAGTTACGACAATGGCTATTATTGTGTATCTGATCTCTCTTAGTGGAAACCATAGCCACAGTAAGCAAGTCATAGTCACCTCTCACCTTACTGAACTGTACCTTAGAGCAACCACCTCCAGACCACACCCTAGTCCTGATTGTGTATTGTTGACATGGGTGTGGGGATGGCAAGGACCACAAAGTCTCAGACTCAAGGGAATGGCAAAACCTTCTACCTGTGTGGGTGTTGACAATGTGTGCAAAACCTATCAATTGCAGTTTCCTTCTGATGACCACTTTCTGAGACTGTTCCCCTACAGACACCTCCTATGAAGACCTCCATCAGAGCAAGCACAGCCCACCTGATCCCAGCTTTTCTGTGCCTGTATCTGTTGTTTCTTCATTCCTGAGTTGCCCTTGTCATGTTTCCAGGACCAAGCCATGCACCACTAGGCAGCTCCCCTTCTGGGTGGTCTGGATTCTAAAATCTCCCAAATTTGCCTTTTTGACCTGTGAGCCAGGGAGGCCATTTTTGACAGAAGTCTTACAAACATGAATTTGTCTCTGTTCCAAGTTTGTGCCTGCAGTCAGCTCTTATGGACTAGAAGAATATGTACTCCTGCTTCTGAATCCCACATTGAAAACTGTTTGCAATTCTGTGCTCCTGCTCTGCTCAGTAAAACAGCTGTGAGCCAAAAATACTCTTGATACTTGACCAAAACAGCACAGATTATCTGGAACTAATAAAAGCGTTGTTTGAATTCTGAGAAGTAGCAAGTGGCTTACCACCAGGTGTCACTCATTTCTCTACTGCTATAGGTGATGCCATTCTTAACACTGTTTAGAAAATCTCTTCATTAAAGATTTCATCTTTTAGTAAATTCACTTGAATGGAATGAGGGGAATAGGTATAGACACTGTTTCCTATTTTTATGCAAGATTCATATGATAGCACATGCAAGATTTAATACTAAAACATGAATATTTTGTTGTAATATTTTGTTGCTGAGTCACGATCTTGTTTTGTAACCCAGGCTAATCTCCTTTCTGCTCTATGATCTTTCTGCTTCGCCCCCTTGAGTGCTGGGATTGCAGTTGAATAACGCTAGGATTCCATACCTAGGCACACTCAAATTCTGTAACTCTTTTAAAAGAGTGGCTTCTATAAAGGATAAGCACATGAAAAATCACTGATTGATGCCTGAGCCTTTACTTTCGTGTTCATACCTGGAAGTTCATGCCATGTATGGTGGCTCAAATCTACAACATCAGTACTTGAGTGCCTAAGGCAGGAGGATTTTCCCAAGTTTGAAACAGCCTGGACTAGCATACTATCATATCAAAATGAGATCAGACACACAAAGACTCTACCTCAAGCAAGTTACATTGGAACCTTTCTTCTAACCTCTCAGATCCATAGTTTGAATTAGTTATTTGTGATGCTATTGGGTAGGGTAGGCAGAAAGAACTTCTTGTTTATCACGTTCTTGAGATATTCCACCCAGAGATAGAATAATCAAATGATAGCTCATCTAATTTGAGAGTTATCTCAACTGGAACTCCACAGAGAAAGCTAAGATTAAACAATAGTGGCAGAGGAAAACCTGGTTTTTAAAAATGCTGACATTAGGATGCAGTTAATGCTCTATGATGGGCACTCTCAGCCCAGCCTCAGCTTATCCAATACACAGCTATCTGGAGACATTTTGCTTCTTTGCAATTGGTGTAATGGTAGTTTGCAGGGGAAATCTTACCAGCATCTGAGAGTAGAGGATGTGGGGGAGTTGATAGCATCCTACTGTGTGCAGCTCAGCACTACAATAAAGAGCCCTGCAGAGCAACTTGGAGTGTCACAAAGCCACACGAACTCACACAAATGCTTGATTAGATGTATGCATCTGAGTGACTTGAAAACGTTACTATACCCTGTCTGGACCTACATGTTGTCATTTATAAAGCAAGGATGCTAAACAGCCTGGGACATGCTACAGGACCTATGCATATCAGCTTCATCTTCATAGTTACTGACATTAAGATACACTCATACTATATGCCTTTTGGTCTTTCTCCCTCCAATAAGTATATTGAGTGCACACTCTGAGCAAAGTCCTGAACAAAAGGCTGTGGTACCCAAGAAGGAGAGCCAAGGAAGTTCTGGCACTCCAGTGTGAGGTGACTCCTTACTTCAGGATGATGGCAAAGTAGAGCAAGCACAGACATGTGGGCAGAGGTAGGAAAGGCAGATGAGGTAAGGCCTGAATGTCAAGGGTAAGGCAGACGTCAAGTTGGGTGAAAGACAGGGAAATAAGGGCATGAGGTTTCTGAGGAAATTCAAAATGAGGCAGGCAACTCTGTGAGGTCCACATATAATGTCCATGATTCCTCTCAGGCTCTTGATGAAATCTTTTTTTTTTTTTTTCATTTGTGTTAGGCAAGTTTGGAAAGGGGACCCACTGAAGAGGGCAGCATAACCATTTCTTCCGGAATAGAGAACATGAATCAGGGATCTCTGAAGAAGCCACATCTGTGTTGAAGGTGAAAGCAGACTGAGTCAGAATGATCTTGGGTGATCTAAGTCCCTTAGGAGCCATCATGCTCATACTCTCTACTTGACATAACACCATTGTGGCTAACAGGTAAATGCTTTGGAATGCATTTTCAGTAGACCACTTGTTGCCACCAACCTTAAAGCTAAGAATGTTCAGATGACCTCTGAAACCTATAGCAGAGCTTCTTCTGCCCAGTTGGCACTTTCATGCCTGACTCCACTATTAACGCATTTAGTAAAAGAGTTGATCCTTCTCACCAAAGACTATAAAAAAATCATGTGACCTCTTCCACAATAGAACATATTACTGAGGGGCCCAAATCCCCATTCTAACACATTCAGCTCAGAATAAAGTATGATTTATCCCTCGGAGCAAGAGCAATGTTTTTGTTTTTTTTTGTTTGTTTGTTTTGTTTTGTTTTGTTTTGTTTTTAAATCAGTGAACATAAGTAGCAGGATAGAATGCTGACTTTTGGATTGGAAAGATGACTCAGTGGTTAGCAATGCTTGTCACCAAACCTGACAACCTGAGTTCAATTCCCAGGATCCACAATACTGTAAAAGAGAATCACTTAGGCAAGTTGTCCTCTGACCTTCAAATGTGTGCTGTGGCATGTGTAGGCCCCTTTCACTCTAAATACACTAATAAATAATTAATGTGAAGAATAAAGATAAAAATCATTGGCTATGGTCCTTCCAAATCCTAAAGCTCCCAGTGCACAGCTCAGGGGATGCCTTTTAATGTGGCTATAGAAGCTCAAGGAGGCTCAAGGTCAAATGTATTGCTTCATAGCTGAATGGCTTTAAAAGTGTCTCTTTCCCTCTTTGAGTTTCAACTTCTTCCTTCTGAAAAGAGAGATGATGGGAAGCTCTGAGCACTAGTGAGAATACATTCCTGTTCCATGAAGCGAGTTTTTCAAGCTCCACGAAGGAAAAAAAATGCAGTGTTAATGTTCATGCTCCAGGTCTCATCTAGACTGCATCTCACCAGCAGCACAGTTGACAATGATAAAGAGATTGTTTTGCATTGTACTGGACTTCGGGGATGTTCCTGGTCTCAACCTGAGGCAGTTGGATTTGACATGGAGTTCATACTTAAATCACACAAACCCATATGGAACATGTGGCTATAAATTGGGGATCACAGGAGTATTTTGTAGATGCTGTAATAAGTAAAAGGTAGGAAACACACACACACACACACACACACATTAATACACAAACACATGAACACATGAACATATGAACACACGGACATGCACACACTCAAAGCTACCACTGCTGCTCAGCATTATAATGCTCATGTTTAAACAAGACCACTAAAAATGTGTCCAGTTCATTCAAGCATGGCAGAACCAGGATTCAGCTCCAGGGAAGCAGCAGAACTGCACCCATGAGCTATGAAGTCCCCAGAGCTCACAGCAGCCATCTACCCAGATTTTTATCTTGCATGACTGCTGTGCTGGCCTTTATAGCTTCACAGCACCCAAGGGCTGCCTTTCTTTCCAGAATGCCTGGATACTATTTTTAGTCACCAGCAATTTTGTTTTTATCTTCATTCCCTTGTCCATTTGGAAATCCGTGACTGTGAGTCAATGGCAGAGAGAGCAGGCCTGTTAGAAAGCCTATAGCCCCAACCCGGTGATTAAGCTCTTGGGCCATGCTAGTACATCACAGAGTTCTTTCTTTTAAATACAGAGCAGTTGCATTTGATATGAATTGGGCTGACTCAGGCCTGTCATGCTAAGCAGGTCACATAATTGTGGTGGCATATGCAGCCTGAATAAACAATGTTCTAGAGCCTTCCAAAGAGAGAGAAGAGACTCCAGGCTTCCAGACTTAAAGGGAAAGTGCAAATGAATTCTCATGTTGAGAATATTACTTTTTTCCTGTAGTTTTGGCTTTGGCTTTTAGTAGTTTAGTGTTGAATATCTTGAGTAATATCACTAGTCCTGTAACAAACTTGAGGATTGTAGTATTTCTTTAAAATAACATAAAATATGATGATTAGGTCACAAAAAAATCTATTATAGATTCTGCGTGTGTGGTATTTTGGTTTAGATATAATCTCACAGTTTATATCTGATCAATTAGCTGCCATGGTTTGTACTGCTTTCCATACCTGCTTATCTGCTAGCCCTCCTCACTCCTCACCTTCCTTCCATGATCTGTTACCATTCATGCAATGTCAGTGTATTTGCTCAGAGGAAGTGTGCCAATCCAAGGACACCACAAGAAGCCCCTCTTCATCTTCCACCTTTGACTGGCTACGACTGCTATAATTTCTGAGACTATCTATTTTTAATAATCATTTGATCAGATAATATATACTCTTTCATATCTGGTTTACTTTCCTTGATGTTTTCTGTGGACACTTGTCTCTATTGTGTGAACTCTGGTTTGGCTCATTCTTTTTGTTTAATTTCGAGATATTGTTTTAGTTACAGCATTTCTCCCTTCCCTTTTCTCTCTCCACACGCTCCCATATAGTCTACTCATTTTTATTGCTGCATGCATGCCTTTGTATAAATGTGCCATGTTGTATATTCCAATACAAAACAATAACATGTATGGTTTTTATAAATATCCAATTCTGAATATACTTATTTGGGAATTATACATTTAAAAATGGAATTGATTGACAAAAAGCATTTCAAACATATAAATATACATATACTCATGCACATACACAAACATAGTACACATATGTGGTGGTTTGAATGAGAATGACCCGCATAGGCTCATATATATGAATGCTTGATTCTCAGTTGGTGGAACTGTTTGGGAAGGATTAGGAGGTGTGGCCATGTTAAAGGAGGTTTGTCACTGGGGATGACTGAGGTTTTTAAAGACAGAGCTATCTCCCTCTGCCTTGTACATTGGATCAAGAAGTAAGCTTTCAGATACTACACCAGCAATATTCCTGCTTGCCTGCTGCCATGCTCCCACCTATTATGGTCATGAACTCTAACCATCTTTAACAGTAAGCCCAAAGAAACATTTAGTTTTATAACTTGCCATGGCCATGGTGTCTCATCACAGTGGTAAAAAAGTAACTAAGATAATTTACAATATATGTAATGCCTATCTATCTATCTATCTATCTATCTACCTATCTATCTACCTACCTATCCACATACCATATGTAAATCTATATAAATGTTCATATTACTGGGTTCTCTAAAGTTGCATTAATGTGTTTTTCTGATCAGCAATGTAAGAAAGGTATGGTTATTCTGTGCCCTTGCCATCAGTAATATTATTCAGCTATTTTGATAGAGACATTATATTAGTTACTCTTTTGGTTGCTGTGATAAAATACCATGGCAACTTATTTGGAGAAAGAATTTATTCGGGTTTATAGTTAAGAGGAGTAGGAGTGCATCATGGCAGAGAGGCATGATGGCAAGAAGTAGGCATGCTGTCAGGTGCAAGAGATTGAGAGATCACATCTTGATCACAAATTGGAAGCAGAGAATGAACTGAATGTAGAGCAAGGCTTTATGTTCTCAAAGCCAGACATGAGTGATGTATTTCTCCCACCAAGGTGAACCTTCCCATAATCTCTCCAAACAGCTCCAACCACCTGGGAACTAAGTGTTCAGATATCTGAGCCTATGGTGGGGATTCTTACTCAAACCACCTCAGAGCTCCCACAGAGTGAATGTACTCATCTTTATTTTCCATTACAGTTTCTTTGCAGCTGAAATGAATTTTTCTTTCTCAATTTATGTGAATGGTTCCAACTTTAATAATAGTATAAAAGTATCGAGTCACTGCTAAGAAAATTCAAAAATGAAGTGTCAATGTTTTTTTTTTTTCCATCAGCAATTTATTCTTCTAAGGATTTATCTTGATATCAGTTAAGGGCAGGAATATTAAGTTCATAGCCACCAAAATTCAAGTTATTTGTTCATTAGAACTTTTAAAGCCACGTCATTGCAAGCACAATTAGGAAAAGTATGAGTATAACTCATGAGGTACTAAGTCTGATTGTTAAAGCAACTGTCACTGCCTCCTGAGGATCTCACTTCAGATCCCTTTCTCGATTCTATTTAATAGAGACAGAAACCACCAGATGGTGGAGAGAGGCCTGATGTCAGCGTGTTGAGAAGGTCCAGAGTCTAAAACTCCACCCTTCTAGACAAGACTGGCCACCTATGTACTGAGGCATATTTTAAAGCCCAGTTTTAATCAAGAACCTAGAGTCTCTTTTAGTCTATATGGAATGGAGAGACCCATTGACATTTTATCATAACCCTCTTTGTTGTGGAGACTCACAATACAGACGGAACTTGATGTTGTGAAGGTATAGTTTCAGTGATAGTGTTTGATTGCAGACAGAACTAATTTAAGAATATAGTAGGCCACTGATAACGATTTGAACATAGTCCCATGAGACCATGAGACCATGAGAGGCATGAGAGCAAGATTCTAAGTTAGTTGTTCCACGCCAGCTTCAGTATCTGCCAGCTACAGAGTAGAAGAGAGCTCATCTTCTGTGGTAAGATGTGTCCAAATGTCTATATATGCTCCTGTTCACTTCTGTATACCTGAATATATTTAGCCTATTTTTCTCATTTATAAAGTCATATCTACTACCAAGGTGCAGACATTAAAAAAGACAGGCAGACAGGTAGATAAGATATCGTTTTTCAGACAGGTAGATGATAGAACATGAGTTATCAATCATTCTTCATTTACCCTTACTACTTCATTCTCATTCAACAGACACATAACATGTAAGGTCACCATTTGTCCAGGGCAGGGATTCCTCAGAAATGGGTAAATGAATGAATACCACAATGTTTAATTTCTGGTTCTATCATGAACATGCAGATGCATAGAAACAAGGCACACCCCATTTACAGCCCATCCTTTTCAGCCCCATAGTGTCACAGTGATGGGTGTCCTTAATAACTCGTGAGTCCTGAGCAGCAAGTGGGGACTGAGGGAAAAGGAGAAATGGACTGGCTTACCAATGTTCTGTTGTTCAGACAGAATTCTGTGTCAGATGTCAGATGTGTGGAAAAATCCCCTTCAAATGATCATTAGGCAATTCTTCACTGTTCCTGGTTAGATGAGCCAGATTCTAATGGAGACAAATTTAAACTGGAATATGATCTAGCCTGCATTTGGGGGTACTTCATATTTTGAATAAATGAATTTACTCTGAGGACAAGAGGCTAGTAGGAGATCTCCACAAGGAAACGAAGAAGTGGACAATATTACTGTCACCAGGATGATACTAGAGTAAGACCTTCTGAGCAGGGAATCTTCTGTGGTAGAAAAAAAATAAATCAGAAAGGCAAATATGAGTGCATGTTACAGTGTGATATGATTTACACATTTCTTCATCAGAGTTTTGCTTAAGGCAGTAGTTCTCAACTATTCTAAGTGCCGTGGCCCTTTAATACGGTTCCTTGTGTTGTGGTGACTTCCAACCATAACATTATTTCTGTTGCTACTTCACAACTGTAATTTTGCTACTGCTATGAATCATAATGTAAATATCTGTGTTTTCCAATTGTCTTAGTTGACTCCTGTGAACCCTGAGGCCCTCCAATGGAGTCATGACCCACAGATTGAGAACCACGGGTGTTGATGGTGTACCACCATTAGATTCACCAGTTGAAATTACTTTAGTAAAGTTACATTTCTTGCCCAACCCAATGGAATGGTGCCTAGACTTCATACCTGCTTATGTGCAGGAAACTGCCTGGTATGTATAAATGGTCATCACCATTATCTGGAAGATCTAATTAACACCCTGTCTCTTGTTACCCAAGAATTAAGCTGTAATTGTAGTGTCTATTTGCTATGCTATAAATAGTTTTTACTAAGACTTTACTAGAAGAGATTTTTTTTCAGCCTCCAACAGAAATATTTTAGAGTCTAGGATACTAAGAAGAATACTCACTAGACATTCTCACCAAAATAAAAATTGTATTTGAATAAAGTATTCTTTATTCAAATACAATATTTATTACCCCAAGTTAACATAAGAAGTGTTTTGAGAAGAACCAGGACAGCATCAGGCAAGTTTCCTGATGGTTTTGGAGGAAACCATGTGCCTCTTACTTGTGTTTTCATTGTATTTCTTCCTGAGGTCCATGGAGAACAGCCATCACCATCTGGCCAGGCTAATTCTGGGAGGCTACAGCTGCAGCCCCGTGTCTGGCAATCACAGCTCCAGGTTCCTTCCATACTAAATAGCTAGCTCAATTGCAGCCTGGCCAGCATATTCCACTGCAGACAGCCTAGCTTCCTAGTAGGAGTTCAGCCTTACAAACATGACAGATCATCCTCATCATTCATTAGCCTGGAGTTCACATCCCTCTTTCTCCTTTCAGGACTATAAGTCGGGCTTTTGGAAACACACAGACCTCACTTGGGCATACCCTCTTACACAGATGGTTGCAATTTTCCTATAATTGGTCCCTCCATTTTGATTTTTCTATTTCATGATCCATCCAATTCCAATTCCAATTTAGTTATTCAGAAGCCCAGATCAAACCCTGTTATCCCCAAGTCATGATCTGTCTTTTGAAACAGTTTCACTGTTGATCAGGTGACCCTTGGCTTGCCATTCTTCTGCCTTAGATTTCTGCTAGGATTACAGACATGAGAGACCATATTATGCTCCAGCTATGGACTTAATGCTTTTGTGGCTCCAGTGTAAGTGCAAACACCCTACACTTTCACTCAAGACATTTTACCACATGATTCTACCCCTGGCAAGCAGTATACCATGGTAACTAAGAGTTTAGTGATGACAAGTACTAGCCCACAGCAGCACCTTTCCTGGCCTGCACATGGGTTTTCTCATCAGCTAAGTGGATAATAAGATCAAGGTTTTCATCTTCCTAACATCACTACTGTATAGACTCAGTAAATGGTCTGTGTAACTAAGCTTCACCCCCACTTTCACTCCTGAACCAAAGCACTTAGGAGGTCAGGAATTAGAGATATGAAGTGAAGTTGAAGTGTGCTGTTACCAGAAAACAAGAACAGTCCACACTCCGCCTGTACCAGTTTAGAGATTACCTGTGGACAGTTCTCATTTCCTCCAGTCCCTTTTTTGTTCATTGTGACGTTAGTGAGAAAACTCTTGATTCACTGGTAACCAAGAATGAACAAAACATCAAGAACCCTGACAGATGACAGCAGCTTTGTCCCTGGAACTTCTGATATCTGTTGATGTGGCTGAGCTGGTCCTTCTGCTCCAGGTCTTTCTGGAATCACAGAAAAGAGTCCTGCTGGGGATTTCAGTCCTATCTACTCTTATCTTTGCAGTGCCCACTGGAGGAGAAGTTCTCCGGGCTTCAGCACATCTTCTTCTGACTTTCAAAGGACTCTCAGGGAGGAGAAATGTCCTGGCACAAACAGCCTTTCTGGGCTGCAGTTCTTGACTGTCTTGTCTCTTCGAGAAACCTATGCTTTGCATCTGTGTGCATTCACTTTGATGGGGGGTTTGAGCATAACGGGCTTAGATTTTAGCCATCACACCATTCATGACTCCAAACTTTAATACATAGGCCAGGTGATCTTGGGAAAGTAACTTTGTATCTTGACATTTCCCTTTTTTACTCGTAGAAAAGGGTCAGGACTGGCTGACCCAAAGAATCACTGTTAGTATTAAATACATTAAATTCCTTAAAAATTCTTTGTAAAAGCCTCCATTAATAAATAATACCTTTGAGTATATCAACATTCACAACACAATACATTATATGCACATGCATTACATATAGCACACACACACACACACACACACACACACACACACACACACACACCTTTACACACTCACTCATCCGTACACATTTCAAATACACAGATTTATCGGGAATTGTAGTACTTCGCTCTATCCCCAGCACTGAGAAGCCAGAAGGTAGAGAACTGTGAGTTTGAGTCAGCCTACCCTAGATAGTGTTTTCTTTTTAAAGCACAGCTTCTGGATCTCAGGCAGATGTGAAACCAAACCTTGTACTATATATTTCACGCTATGTGCTCAGGGGACGACTTTGCCCTTCTGAGCCTGCTTCTTGATCTATATAGTGGGGAAACATTAATTCTCTGAAAACTTACAGAGAAACAGTAACTTTGGGAAGGCTGAGCAGTGCTTAGATGTGTGTGCTCACCTCCTCCATGTGGGTTATCTGATTGCACTTTCGAAACTGTGCTTCTGATGAACATTTACAGGTGTCTGCCTACACTCCTTGAAGCCATGCATTCACATTGCAGTGTCCTTCCCCAACATAGAACCAGTCTTCTCTTGTCACTCAAGAAAAAGCCTTTCTATCATTCTGTCATGCACATCTCCTTAAAGTCCTTTGAAACACACCTAATTAAACTTGCAACAACAATGCATTCCCAGGGTGACAGGCAAGTTGTAAATACTCAAAAGGAAGACGCACAGTTGCAGTCCTCTCAGAGCTGAGAGTTGCTAACTCCCTGGTAGTCAGCCTGCCATGGCTGCCTCTCTAGCTGCCTGCTTGAAGGGAGTTGTAGGTGGGTCCTGGCAGCTTGCTCAGACCTGGTACAAGAAAACCTTGGCCCAGTATTTTTTTTTCATGTTCAGACTGGTTGCCCATGTGCAAAAATGTGCAGATACATGGAGCTTCACATCTACATGTGGGGCCATAGACTCTTCCCTCTTAAAGAACAGAGGGGGTGTTGTTGCTGACTATTACTGCAGAATAAATGCCCCACTATGCACTAAGCAACAAACTGTATGTTCAAGTTTCAAATAGAAAAATGCTCAGTCCCCATGGGGCAATGGGCTATGCACTGACAGCCTGGTCTCCAGTGGAGCTAAGGTCTTAAACCCTGGTGGAACCCGGTGGGTGGTAATTTTCACCTACATGGGACAGAAGGCATTCGATCAGGTCTCCTGAACCCCTGGCTCCTGTTACCGCCCCCACAGGAGAAGCATGTGGCTATCAGTCATGCAGACAATGTCCCAAGCTTCTAGCATTCTGGCTAGACTCTCCCCACAGTTACCTAGTAACGGCAAGATAGCCAAGCCCACTATAAGAGAGGCTGCTTGGCCCGTCCTCGATCTCTTACGCTTTCACTCTTCTTACTCTCTAAGCTTTTACCTCTCTTACTCTCTAGCCTTCCTTCTCTCTCTCTCTTCCCCCTTCTCTCCACGTGGCCATGGCTGGCCTCTCCATCTTTCTTTCTACCTTCTCTCTTTCCCCTTGCCATTCTACAATAAAGCTCTAAATCCATAGACTGCCTGTGACCCTCAAGGCCTACCATGCTTGAACAATGGGATAGGCTTTCTCCTAAGGAGCCACATCTAACCTTCCGCCAAAAGGCCTTCCTAAACTGCAGCCACGGACCAGACTAAGGACTCTCTCTCACCTGTGTGAAAACCACACAGACCCCCTCTCCCCATGCCCTCTCTTCCCTTATCTCTGGGGCTGAGTGCCTCCCTAGGGCCCCATTCTGTTCTCAGCTCCTCTGCCATATCCAAAGTGGGATGCCGGAGACTGAGAACCTGGTACCTGGGGCTGCCCCTTGTCCACCACCCACCATGTGGGGTCAGTGGCTTAGCACATCCAGATGCCCACCCAGGGCCATGTGGAAAGCATGTGCAGTCTTCCTGTGTCCACCCACCCAGAGCACCAGAACTCAGGCAGGATGCAGGCTCTCCCACTCCTTCCTTCCTTCCTTCCTTCCTTCCTTCCTTCCTTCCTTCCTTCCTTCCTTCCTTCCTTTCTCTCTCTCTCTCTCTCTCTCTCTCTCTCTCTCTCTCTCTCTCTTTCTCTCTCTCTCTCTCCCTCTCT